>WEKX01002389.1:35629-63368 GCA_013390025.1 Pitta sordida
TGACCCGGGAACCGTGGGCTGTGAGAAAAAGGGCTTTTTTTGGGGGGGGGGGGGTGTTAGTTTTGCAGAATGTGAAATATGTGAAATTTTCTCAAGAAAGGATGTTCTTTAATGTTTGATCTTTGTATACCTTCAAGCCTAATCAAGAAGAAGGGAGACTTAATCAATTAAACAGATAGAAGCTAACAAGCTCTAAGTGATGTCCAGGTGTTAGAAAAAAAAATTAAGTACTCCTGAGTACAACTGACTTGTTAAGGTTTAGGGCTGGACAGGCTTTGATGATCTCAGACCCAGAGAGAGGTTAACAGCGGAATTTATGGGCCACAAGGACTTCTTATTACTTTTTATTTTTTACAATAGGATGATTAATAGTCATAGCCAATGTCCACCAGTTAAACCAATTTAAAGGTGGAATAGAAAATGATTCTTCATGGACTAGCAGCACACACTGAGGCATACTTTGAGCCCCTGCAACTCAATGTCCGATGCTAGATATGGGAATATCTGTATGGGGTATAGTTTGTCTGCTGCTTTACAACGAAGTATTTCACTACTTTTGCAGGATCTTCTCTTCCCCCTTACGATTTGTAAAACACATTTTTGTACACTGGGTGAAGGTCAAAGATCACTGACTGCTAAATTACCTTATTCTACCTGTTCCCTCACTCTTCTGTCCTGCCAGGTCAGCACAAGGCTTACTCTCAATTTCTGAGACTAAGCTGAAAAAAAGAGAACAGCCACCAGGAGGCGAAAAACGTAATAGAGTCTCATCAATAGTCACCCAGACTCAATAATGGACACCCATTATTATCTGAAGCTATTCTAACAGGATTTCTAACGTCACAGAAATACTGCATTAACAGTATAATTTCTCCGTGTTTCACAAAAGCCTTCTGTTGCTTGTTAAATTAGCAGATTAATTAGAATTACCCTTAAATGCATTCGTGGCATTTTTATTCCACAAACCTATCTCAAACATGAAATGTTCCATGAATGGGCTTGTTTTCAGTCTTCTGTGTGTATATTGATTATATACATACACAATACACAGAATATATTTTATATGTGGCCTTCTAGAGGAGCAAAGGAGGCTCGGGAGTGACATTATTGCTCTCCGTAACCCCCTGACAGGAGGCTGTAGCCAGGTGAGGGTCGATCTCTTTTCCCAGGCTGCCAGCAACAGGATGAGAGGAGAGAGTCTTAAGCTGTGCCAGGGGAGGGTTAGGTTGGCTATTAGATAGAATTTCTACATAGAAAAGGTGTTTAGACGTTGGAATGGGCTGCCCAGCGAGGTGGTGGAGGCACCGTCCCTGGAAGCGTTTAAAAAGACTGGACGTGGCCCTCAGTGCCATTGTCTGCTTGACAAGGTGGTGTTTGGCCGCAGGTTGGACTCGATGATACCTGAGCTCTTTTCCAACCTCATTGATCCCGTGATTCTGCAACAAAACCTATAACATGACGCTCCACTCGCTATTATTACAATTTGCCGGCGTGCTGCAGAGCTCAGCTACTGCCAAAGGAAGAACACCAGGCTTTACACATTACTTAAACCGTATAAAAAATTAATCATGGCCTCATATTAGCCCGGGGGAGGAACGAGGTGGTCTTTAAGGCCTAAAACCACCGCGCCACGCACTCCACCACGGCGTAGCAGAGCGCAAAGCGCACGAGGCCACACTCCTCATCCGTCCCTCTCTCTGCGGGATCGCTGCAGCACTTCCGCGCCGGCCCGGCCGGACGTGACGCGAGGCGGGGGCGGGGGCGGTGCGGTGTGTGCCGGGAGCCCGGGGGGCGGTGGCCGGAGNCGGGGGCCCAGCGCGCCGTGTCCGCCTCGCAGGGTCGCGGGTTCGGCGGCGCCGCAGCTGCGGGAGGGAGAGAGGGCTCGGGGCTGTGGTACGAGAAGTTAAGGTGTCCTGTGTGCTTGGCTTTTCCCGGCGAGCTTTCTCTTACGGGTGTTAAAGCGTGTCAGTTGCTACATCCCTCTGGAGACAACTCTGCTTCAGCCTGACGTGATAATTTAAGTATGATTTTTAAATGTTTAATTTTATTTTTTTTTTTGAGAAGTAATGTCATTCTAAAACGGGGCAAAATGGCTCAGGTGCTTACTAGGTCCTGACACTTCAGTTTGCTGTTGTGTCTGCTTGATGAATGGAAATACTATTTTTTCCTTTGCAAAAGCGGTGCCTTAAAACAAGGGCTAAACCCTGGGATTCCTTCAAGGTGTCGGTAGATTGGCCTCTTGCTGGTGACAGCCCTTCCTTCCAGCTTCAGCACTGAAACTGAAGCCTTCAGAAGTTCAATGCTCCTTAGGCAAACATCTGTTCCTAAATGAACGGAGTGAGTAGAGAAATGTTGTTGACAAGAGCTGCATCGTTCCTGTACGTTTTGTTTCTATGCACGGTTTGCAGCCCAACGTGCTTCTTTAGAACTAGTTTTTCAGCTGTTGGGTCCATGGTAAAGTGAGTGTGATGGATGCTGCATTTTAACTGGACTGGTCCTTGGAGAGTGAACAAAATTAAAAGTATTTCCTCCTTGTTTTATTTTCTGGACATATGAACTAGACATGGAAAGCCAATTGGCCTACTTTAAGAATAAAAATGTTCATTTGTACTATTGGCACAGATGTTGGCGTGTGGGCTCACACAGCCAATGCACAGGTAGTGGCTCCTTCTCCTGCACCTGGAGGAATTAAACGTTAATTGTGAGAGCCTGGGGAAGAGGTGAAGTACCCGGGACTACTGAGGGGTTGTGGAGTTTTTTTTGAAACAGTCATATTGGTGAGAATAAATAGCATAAATGTGAGCATATGAGACTTTAAACTGAAAAATATGAAGTAATGTAGAGAAGCTAATGTGGCTGTGGTGTTTTCATTCAACATGGTATTTGCATAAAGCACACATTGTGTGACCTTCTAGAGCAATGTGAAAGTATGACCTCTTCCTTTACTTCCTTGATTTGTTTATAAGTAAGCATTTGAAGGATCTTGACTGCAGTTCACTTTTATTTTTTAATGTATTTTAATTTTGTTCAGATCATGGTTTTGTGTAACAAAGGGTTTAATAGACTATACAATTTAGAGTTATACACAGTGAATCATATTTGTGTTACATATTTCTGTTGATGAAGGCAGCATGTGATCCTACATTTCTACTTTAAAAAATTCCTCTAATAACTTACAAAACATTTTAACACTCTGATTACATGAATTAATATTCTGAAACTTTCAGTGCTTTGAAAAGACTTGTCTTTCACAGTGGAAGTAATAGAGCAGCTTAGATGGACCTCAGTCAACTCTTTACCCTTTCCTCCTGAAATATTCATTGAGCTCTCCTTGCAGATCTGTGGTTGTATCAGTTGGAAACCCAGCGGTAAAGAAACTGATGCTTGAGCTGGTTGTTTTCACTGTACTAGCAGCATAATCTTCCTTCAGATGCTCTTTTTTTTTTTTTTTTGACAGAATGTTCATTCTTTTCTGTGCTATTGTGCTGTTTGACAACATAAACTACTTCTTTGTGAATGTTGCAGTGCAATGATGCACTAGACCTTTCACAGGAATTTAAAATACTTGTAACTTTTCTGGATAGTCCTCTTAAGAGAAGTGTCTTGGAACCTACTCATTCCCAGGTGTCAGAAATTTTGTCTGTTAGGGTTTTTTTCCCTTTGTGCAAGAAACCAGACTGTGCAAGCTGCTGCTATTGCAGACACACAGAAAAACCCTTGAGATGTGCCTTGTTTGAAATCTGACGGTCTCATTTTCAGAAGAGTTTCTTCCATGCTGATATCTTTAGAAATTAAAGTTTTCAATTGATACTGCAAGGAGTGTTTCTGTGTTGCTGCCACTTGCATGGTGATCTAGTGGGTCAGCTTCTAAAAGGCAAATAATGTGGATATTTCAAATCCAAGAACCTTGTTTTGGGAGAACCACAAGGAAGGGCAAATCCTGTCTTCACTCTGGTATGTTTGAAAGTAGCTACAAGGGTGAAGGAAATGTGTAACCTCAAGTTCATGTATCTATTGCAAAGTGATGAAAAATAGATTTTATTCTTTGGAGTATTAGATGTCCCTTCATGTATTATGTTTTTAATATGAGGTAGTGTCTGTAGGTGGGATGAATGATGAATAATACAAACCTGTTCACTGAAAAACAGGCAAAAGTTTGCAGTGATGAAGTGGGAACCTATGGTTGTTCTCCTTATGCAGCTCTATTTCCTCTGCCAAGCCGCAGGAGTACCTTTCATGTAAAAGTGCACCTCTGGGCAGTTGTCAACTACTCCTTAGTGTAGTCTCTGTGAAGTTTGAACGGTTTGTGATGAAGAACATGCTGGTCTGTAAGTCTCTGGGAGCAGCTGGCCTTGGGTAATCTAGTTCTAATACTTTCTAATCTAGACTTTTTTTAGCTTAATTTAGAACAGGTTCCCAGCTAGCATGTTTGAGGGTAACACCCAGAAATAGATTTTTCTCACTGAGTTGAACACTGGTTTAGAGGTAATGTAAGAAATTGTAGGAATGAAAACATCTCAGTTATGTGTTACTTACGACATCTGTCTTTACACATTGTATGTCTGGGTGCTGTACATTGGACACAAGTACTGCATTCCTGCAGGGTCAGATTTTAAACCTGTTTGACTTTCCCAACCAGTTATGTTTGCCTATATGATTTTAAACTGTGCTTCCCCCACTGTCTGTTTACAGATTTAAGTACAGGCAGTATCTTCATCTGCAACTGGTAAAGCACATCAGTGGATTTAGAGTTGAGACATTTTTTTGCTTATACGTATTAACTTTATAAAGATAACCTGGTCTTTTAGGTTTGGGAAGTAATGATATTCTTGGTTAAAAAAGAATTTAATTAATTAACATTTGGATTCATATTTTCCAAATGTTCCTCTGATTCCACAGCTAAGCCATAATAAAATAGGGAGAAGTGAAGCAGTACAAGTACTGAAAGTACATACGTGTTTGATTGTTGTTTTTACGTAGTTTAACGAGCTTTAACACGCCTATATCCAAGATCTGTTTAAATTTCACATTTGTGCCACCTAACTTATTCTTCCTGTATTGTCTGTGATGAGAGGAAGAGGGGTAGTATCAGAGAGGTTTGGCCATTGTATAGCTGGGTTATCTGCGGGTGCCTGGTGTTGAATGCCAGCCTGGGAAAGGCAGGAGGCCAGGAAAAATTAGCTGCCTGAGATAAGTGTCTGATTCTTGGTGGCAGTCTCCTGAGTTTTGTTACTTTGATGTTTGTTGTACATACAACACTTTGTAACAGAAGGTGTCTCGCATATTTGGTGTTTGTTGAAACCACAGTAATGTACGGTGTTATTGATTAATTCCAAATGTTGGGTAATGAGAAATAAGGCTTAGGTATATTTGCCTTACTGGAAATGGGAACATTGTTTTTCTCAACTCGTATACGTCCAAGAAAAAAAGGTGCTCTGAAACTCCTGCTTTGGGTAATGGACTTTCTGGCTGTAACAGCATTAGGTTCAAAATCGAAAACATTGATTTCTCAGAGGCTTTATGAAGTAAACATTTTCTTACTGTGTTTTGTTTGCTGGTAACTAATTCCAAAAATAAAAGTAAACTTATTAAACCTATTTAAGAACATACTGACTTCAGCCTGGACAGAGAATTTCCCTGTAGAGTGGATTTGGATTGTAGAAATGCTGTTTTAACAGACAGGCTCTCCTCATTTGCAGCCACCATTCTAGAAACAGGTTATTAGGTGCAGAAGGACTGTAAATCTGTTTTCCTTTGTTCATAAACCAAAGAAAAGGCAAAGTGATAAGAGGAGGTCAGCTTTTCACAGGTTCACAGGTTATTCTGAGTTGGAAGGGACCCACAGGATCATCTAGTCCAACTCCCAAGCGGACACCCACCCAGGAATCAGACCCACAACCCTGGAACCATGAGCACCACGCTCCATCCATCCAAGCCTCCCACCAACTAGACCATGTCACTGAACTCCTTATCGAGTCTTCTCTTAAACACCTCCAGGGATGGCAACTCCACCACCTCCCTGGGCAGACCATTCCAATGAGAGATCACTCTCTCTGTGAAAAAGCTCTTCCTAACATCCAGCCTAAACCTCTCCTGGAGTAGCTTAAGGCCACATCCTCTTGTTCTGGTGCTGGCACCCTGAGAGAAGAGATTCACACCTCTGAGCCCAACTGCAGCCTCCCCTCAGGTAGTTGTAAACAGCAATGAGGTCACCTCTGAGCCTCCTCTTCTCCAGGCTGAACAACCCCANAAGCCAACACTGTGCTGTAATACAAAGTCTAAATCTGCTCCTTGCTTTGGTATTTTTTGCATCTGCTTGAGGAATTCCCTTGCAGGAAGAGTTAAATGTTCTTGGAAAGATCAGATGCTGGCAGCTAATGACTTGAATCCATCTCCTTGCCATTGCAAGGCTTTTGCTGTAGGATATTTCAGTTGTCATTTCTGTCATGGTGATCTTGATTGTGCCATTTCTGATTATTGTTTCCTGTATGCTTTAAGGGGATGGGTTGCTTAACTCATCTTTGTTTTCAGAATAATCCACAGCTGAGAGGTTATTCATTGCTTTGCTTCCTCTTAAGTTAAAGGAAATATTCTGCTCTACCAGGGGTTTCTTCTTTTGACTTTACATGCCTCAAGTATTTCTTTAGAGATACTCTTTGAGGCCTCTTGATTTTTTATGTCTTATGTAAGAGCCAGACAAGAAGCCACACAGCAGGATCTATTTATACCTGCTTTTGTGTAGTGTAATTACATTGTTCTCTTTGCTGCCATGTCTCTGTTAGACTGTTACTATTACTCTGCAGAAAGATAGTGAACAGGGATATGATCTGTGTATGAGGAAAGCAGCTATTTTTCCCTATTTACTGCAAACAAATAATAAGATACCCCAGCTTCGCTGTAAATGTTTTGGAAACCTGGTTAGTGACCATAAAAGAAGGGTATGCATTTACTCTTTCCACTTCGTTGCCTGATCAAAACTTAACTACTTCTCATTACTAGCATTACTGATTTCTGTTTCCTCTCTTCTTTTGAGTGCTTTAGCCTGCATTACATTTAAATGCTTGTGACTTCGGGAAAAATATTGGAAGCAAGAGCTGCAGTATCAGAATTGTATTATTATATTAATCAGCAATTTTTTTTCTTTCAAGTAGAAGGTCAACGTGTACCTGTAAGTGTACTGGTGGATTACATTTTTAGTATGACGTTAATGGTGGTCTGCTATTTATGATACTGACATTTGAGAGATTCCTTGATAGTGAACAATAGAATATGAATATAAAGAAACACGTGGGTGCAAGAAGTTAACTACTGTTTCCAGTTTTTAAAAAAAGAAAAGCCCAACAAGCAATTTGGTAAGGTAAAAGAATTGCAGAAAATCCCTTCTGAAAGAGAATACAATTGTTTAATATGTTGGGTTTTTTTCTGGAACATATTGGAACAACTGCATGTTGTGCAATTGATTGATATCCACCTTCAGTGTAATATTAAACTCTTGAGATCTGCAAGCATTGCTGGCACTTGTCAACATAAATCTGTAACTGTGACTCAAGTAATCCACTCTAAGCATGAGCACTTCAACTGTGTCAGATTCTTCACCTCAAGTAAGGTCTGATGCCAGAAAACTGTGTGGTTGTGTAGTACAAACCATGGAAGTTAGGTATGTCTTATGTAAGTAAAACATGTTACAATAATTTCAAGTATATATATTATATAGTGTGCTGAAAAATCAGTAGTTTTCATTTGTTTAAAAAAGTGCGTGTTTCAAGAATGTTTAAATGAAAGGGTAAGTGCAGAAGTGCGTGTTAACTTCATAACTGAGCCAATTTCCTCAAAGATATGGAGAAGACAAATAGTCTGTGTTATAGGTGATAGATTTTTGTTCAAATTCTGCTTTGGGGTGAATCACATTTTGTGTTCATCACTTGAAATACCAGGTTTACAAAATTATTTAGCCCAGTGTGTTGACCAAGAATATGTCTGAGCTGGGTATGAAGTACTGCAAAAGATGAAGCCACGGTTCCATCTCTGATTGAGATGCCACACAAAGCAGGGATTAACTAAATGAACTAAATGAATTAAGGAACCAAGTTGTTGTTCTGTCAGACCTGTGGGTTTTCACCATGTTATTGTTTCCGTGAATGGTAACAAATTTAATTTGTATTTGGCAGATAGAACACTTTTGGAAGTCAAGAAAGGGGACCATAATTAAATTCTTTCTGAAGAAAGCTACATGAAGGCTATAAAATTCCCATGCTGTTTTACATTGTGAGGAGAATTTGGATTATGCACTTTTTATAAATTTATCACTAATTAGTTAAGAGGAGGAGAAATACTACTTTAACTTTTTCATCCTCTTACAGTTTGAGTGTGTTTGGGTTCTGTAAATGACAATTAAATTGTGTTAATGTGACAACCTTGCACTCATTTCTAATACAGGTCATTTTGGAGCTCTTCATGTTCAGCTTTTAAAAAGCAGCTGTTACATAGTTGGAAATAATTGACATTTAAAATAAATTCTACACAAGTCCAAACAGTTGGTCATGCAGTTGGTTCTTATGGGTTAAACTGATTAATCATGTTGTAGACTTTCAAACCTCTGATCAGATTTTTAAATCCACAGTTAATGTTCCTTGCAGATCCTGTTTTGGCAACTATTACTGAAACATATCTGAAGTATTGTGCTGCTGGACTGCTCCTGTGCAAATGATCCCTGTGGTGTTTTAAAAGTGCTTTGAAATGAGAAATTGAAGGAAGTTTCTTTTGCTCAATGGGAGAAGATGCAGGAGAGAAAATTTTTAAATGGTTGGAGGTCTTCCTACGTGTTCATTTGGCTGGCTGCTTCAGCCCCCATGCAGTCTCTACCAGTTACCTTTGTCCTGTGCTTGTCCTTATTATTCTTGTTCCTCATCTCTCCTTTTTTATGGTAACTGTAAAGAAAAGGAGTCTTGTAGGTAAATTCCCTTTGATTGTGGTGCTTCCTGCTCTCACGTTATTCAGTTTGTTTTGTGAAACTGCATAATAAGGTTATTTTAGATCATCCTTGCCTCTAAGGATTTTCTCAACTCTATTATGATTTATTTTTGGCTGAGGTTAAAATACTAATGCAGTAAATGCTCAAGATGCTTTTTTGTGAACAGACAATTTTTTCTTTTAATGGGAACGTTCAGGAGATTTTTTCAAGGCTTCTGAGTCACAATGTTAGGATATGTCTTTAAGTAAAAAGTTTTTTTCTTAGGCTTAGTTGCTTAGTCTTAAGTCATAATGACTGCCACTTTTTAATTTAAGTACTGGGGACCTATTGATGCCTAAATGAAGATGCTCATCAGCATCCTGCTGCACCTAATTGCTGTCCATAAAGCTGTGGTAGTGTAAGGAGACCAATGAGCTGCTGGTGCTTCTTAGGCAAACAGGAGCATTGCAGCGCCCAGGTGGCTAAGAAGGCCAATGGCATCCTGGCCTGCATCAGGAACAGTGTGGTCAGTCGGTCCAGGGAGGTTGTCCTTCCCCTGTACACAGCGCTGGTCAGACCTCATCTTGAGTACTGTGTGCAGTTCTGGGCTCCCCAGTTTAAGAGGGATGTTGAGCTGCTTGAGAGGGTCCAGAGAAGGGCAACGAGGATGGTGAAGGGACTGGAGGGCAGGCCCTATGAGGAGCGACTACAGGAACTGGGACTGTTCAGTCTGGAAAAGAGGAGGCTCAGAGGTGACCTCATTGCTGTTTACAACTACCTGCGGGGAGGTTGCAGCCAGATGGGTGTAGACCTCTTCTTGCAGGCTGACGACACCAGAACGAGAGGGCACGGCCTCAAGCTACGCCAGGGGAGGTTCAATCTTAACGTTAGCAAGCGGTTTTTCACAGAGAGAGTAATTGCATATTGGAATGGGCTGCCCAGGGAGGTGGTGGAGTCGCCATCCCTGGAGGTGTTTAAGAGAAGACTGGACGAGGAGCTTAGTGACATGGTCTAGCTGGGGGGTGTAGGGCTGGATGACCCTGGGCCCCTTCCGGCTCGGAGTGGCCTGCTAGACTGTGAGGGATCTAGGTTGGTGTTACGCTCTGGGATGTGCTCTCGGTCTCTGTACGGGTGTTAGGTGGTGAGTTGGACTAGATGATCCTTGTGGGTCCCTTCCAACTCATAATATTCTGTGATCAAAGTACTTTCCAAGATTCTTTACTTTAGACTGTAGAGGTACAATGTGGGTTTGTTTTCTTACTGAACCAGCAGAACTATGCTTTGATGTCATTGTCTGTGTACAGGGATCTAAGTTAATATATTTGCCAGTTAGAAACAGATTTGGGGTTGTTTCTGTCTTTTGCTTTATCCTCCCCTTCTCATAAGTCCTCACCAGTATAAATAAAGTTCCTGGGAAAGTGGAAGCTGGTCTACCTAAATCTAATTTTCTAGGTACTTGTATATAATTGTTTGCATGACTTGATTATTCTAAAACTGCTTCAAAAGAAGAAAAATCTGTTTCAATTTTTTTATATATGTAATACTTCAGTGCTAAACTTGGATCTTTATTACTTGATAACACTGAAAAGTTCAAGAATGGGTCTTGTGGACTTAAAACAATTAGGTTTCAAAGTCAAATGTGTTAGCTTCCTAGCTTTAACTTGTCCTGTCCTTGAAGCAGTGTTGAGGACTGTTTTGTTTGTTTCAAGAACTAATTTCCTCCCTTTACAGTCTCTTCAGTTTTTGCCACGTGAAATAGAATGATAGTATTGTGTCAACCAAATTGTCCAAATAGGTGTGACAGCTCTTGCTAAACTTCAGAAAGTTTAATAATAAATTTATACTCTTGTCTATTGAGATTCAAATGTAAATACAAGAGGTGATTTGTTACAGCCAAATAAACCCATCCTTTCCAGGAACTGAAGGTGGGGGGAATGAGTCCCATCCTGATTGATGCAGTTTTATGTTCCTTCTCCTAAATGTCTGTTTCTAAAAAGCTATTGATTCATGATTGTGGTAGTCATGAATTCCAGACACAGTGCCCTTCACTGTTTAACCAACTCCCTTATAGCTTTAATTAGGGCTGTCCCCAAGATCAGGTGCCTTAAGATGAGCACAGCTGGTATGTACCAATATCTGCCTCACCAGTCTGTTTTCTACAAAAGAACAAACTGAGCACTTCCACTTCTGAGGGAATATCTCTGTGCACAGCCTATGGATCTGCTTCTGCAGTGAAACATTCAGAAAGCAGTTGCAGTCTGGATATGATGGGTGTTCAATCCTGATGTTGATGGCTGACCTCAGTAAATTTGGATAAAAAAAAGTGACTGCTGTCATACGTGGAGCAAAAATGACATTATGGTATTCAGTGAAGTGAAACCCCAGAAACTAAGCAGGTTTGCGTTATCTCTCTGGGAACATCAGATCACATCTACAGACATCTTGGGGAGGATCTTTATATCTGTGTATAACATTAAACAGCAGTTGCCGGATCATGATGTGAAAGAGAGAGTGCTCTTGAGAGATGAGGCCTCTGAGATAAGCAAGTGAAGCTCTTCTCTCAAATACCTTGCTAGGCAGCTGCTGCTGAGTAAGCCTATGTGGGAGCTTGTTGACAACTTAAGCTTTATTCTAAACAAAATTGCTTTGCAGTTCTCTTCAGTTTGCTGTGTTCCAGATTACTTCAGTTTCATCTGATAAGCATGATATTCTTTTGTAACTGCAAAATACCCTTTTAAAAAGAAATTTTAGGTATGTTAGTCACCTTAAGGATGCCAGGATTTCCTGGCAAATATCCAGAGTTGTTTGGCTCAAGTGCTTGGTATGTTGTGCTTGAGAAGAACTGCGGAGCTTCATTTGTTGTTCTTTTACCCTTTGTGTGCTGCTCTTAAGGTGCATGTACAGAGCCTCTTGCTAAAGGTGCTGGACTTAAGGATCTTGTTTTACCTGTGTTTCAGAACTGGTGTTGTAAAGTCTCCACTTACTCTGATGGGTAGAAAATCCAGTATTTGCTGTATAGGCTCTTTCCACTGTTTTCTGTAGATAAGGTTTAGTGTGTTGCTACAGTTCATTCATGATGCATGTTTTTGAAATGGAAAGAGCTTTGTTGTAGCTCTTCCCTTAAGGATTTTAAGGTATGAATTAGTTCAGTAATATGTATGGGTTTGAATCTATTACATACTGGTACGTAGTTACTATTTCATTAATTGTGCATAACATTGGAAGAGTCAAGATCATTAGGAAAGAAAATTTTCCATCCACACCTTGCTTGTTCCTGTAATGGTTTGCAACATTAAGAGAGTCCTTAATCTGTTTCTATGTAGGCCATGGGAATATTTTCTTCTTTCTTTTTCCCCTGTGATTTGGTGATTTGTGTTTAAATATTTTATGAATAATCGTGCTCAGTTCTCGTCATGAGAATAGGCTTTGATGAAGTTTGTTTGGCTCTGGACTTTACTGGTGTTTGTAATGGCATTTCTCAACTGGTTCCTAAGGCAGAAACAGGCTGATGGCAGCATCTGTGGAGACAGCGTGGAATTCCAAAGGGCAGGGAAACTGAACAGAAGCCTATGAATTGGCAGAATGAAATTTAAAGAGTAGGGCAGCAGATCATAGGGAATGATTCTAACAGTGGTTCCTTCCTCCACTCCTTCACAATTTCACAGCTTATGGAAACACCTTTCAAAGTTTTGGTGCTGATGACATTCCCTTATGTCTGTGGCTGTTGTGGCATAGTCCACCAAGTGGCTTCATTTCTGTCATACAGATTAGTGTGGCAGAAGATGGACCAGGGTCACTGGATGCTTTGGGAATTGCTGGTGATGGGCAGTAGAGAATAAGTTCAAACTGTGTTTAGTTGTGTCAGTGTGTTCCAAAACAGCTCAGGACAATAATTTCAGCGCTGTCTGCTGAGATTTTGGTCATGTAGTAATTTACAAGAGACTTGCAACTGTCTCAGTAGATTCTCTGTCACTTTTAAAACAATTGGGTTTGGGGAGTGTTTCTCTCTGGTATCTAATACAGACATTGAACCTATACTCACACATTTAAAGTAAGGCACAAAAGTGTAAAAATGAAATACAGAAGAATACAAAGCCTGGCCAAATTCTGATACACTTCTGTTTTTCCTGTTACAGAAATACATTAATGTTGAAGCGGAACTAAACAATGGAACCGGATATTATTCGAATGTACTCCTCATCCCCTCCACCACTAGACAACGGAGCTGATGATGATGATGAAGATGAATTTGGAGGATTTTCTGGTGTAGGCACTGCTGGTGTAGCTTTTGCTGATTTTGATACACCCGAATACAGTCATCCAAAGGAAGAGTTTATGCCCACGAATCATTTCATCCCACTCCATGATTACTCTGACAATGTAGCCAGCATTGCAACTTTCACATCTGTGAAAAATGTTAAAGATAAAGACTGCATTGCAGGGGAAAGGGAACTTTCTGATACGTCAGCTACTAGTACCATCAAAGAAAAATCTAAGTTTAGGAGTTCGGGTACTGCTTTTGAAGATGTAAACAGAAGAGGAGAACAAAGAGACAGCCCTGGAAAATTGGAGGGGTTTTCTCATGTGGTTAGAACTGGTGTAACAGTTGAAAGCCAGGATGAGCAAATAGATGCTTGTAATGGTGAGAAACTTCCATGTCTAGAGATTCTAACAAATGGATTTGTGGCATCAGACCCTGTAAATCCTCAGGGAACAGAAGATCTAGACAGTGTTGATGACTCAAAGGGACTGAAGACTTTTAACACCCATAATACTGAGCAAAATTTGAACTCAATGCCTAGCTCAGGTGAAGACTTTGCAGATTTTGCTGCCTTCTCAAACAAAACCCCAATCCATTTAGGGGGAGCAGGACCTACAATATGCAGTGTTCTTAATGAAAGAGACTCACTGAGCATTCAGGAGAACAACAGATTAAACAGAGTAACCTGTGTTGAAAAAGAGGTTTGCATTTCAGAAATTAGTTGTGAACAGGATCCCTTGACACTGGAAGATAATGAATTTGCAATTTCTAGTACGTCTCAAACAACTGGAAGCTCAATATGCACTACTGAAAATGGAGAGCACAGTGGGAGGAGAAGACAATGTCACACAGAGAATGGCAAAGATTTTAGTAGACCTGATGATTCTTCAAAAGCAGCAGACAGCAAGGTTGATAAGATCCAAAGCCTAAGCTGTGATCCTGCAGGAGAAAAGTTGGGTGATTCTGACGACATTAAGAGTGGTGGAAGCAGTACTGAAGTTGTAGCTTGCAATGACACACATGATGATTTTGGTGATTTTGGTTCAGTCAGCAGTGCGTCTCCCACCTTCAGGAATGTTCAAGAATCAATAAATGATCTAGATTTGGAAAGAACTTCTGAACAGCCTGCACATATTAGTGAACCTAATGATGAATTTAGTGAATTCAGGGACACAAGTACTGTTTCTCAGCAACCAGCAAGTTTGGATCAAGATGGACTAAAGCAGGCTGCTGACACTTTAGAATGTGATACTACCAGGAAAACTTCTGGTTTAGACTTCCAACATACTACTGAGGTAGAACATGGTGATGATAGTGAATTCGGAGACTTTGATTCAGTGCCAAAACCTCAAGATGAGAGTGTTACTTTCCAGGACTCTGATGACTTTGCAGACTTCAGTTCAGCAGGTTGTAATCAGGCTACAGACTGGAATGCTTTTGAGGATGAACAAGAAGACAGCTGTTCTTGGGCTGCCTTTGGAGATAAACAAGCCTGTGAATCTCATCACAGAAAAGAGACATGGCAGTCACATAGGACAGACTCATCTGCCAGGAGTGATGGCCCAGTGTTACACAAGACGGACAGTTTTGCTTTAGCGTCTTTCCAAGGAACTATAAGTAAGCAATCTCAAGAGCTAACACCTTCATTTCAGGTAAGGGTGTTCTTGACTTTGCTTGGTCATTTTCTGCTTTGTGCATTCAGTTCCTCCTGGTTCCTGCTTCTGCATACAACAAATATTTGAATAGTCCTTGTCTGGCTTTCAGGAGAGATTTAATGTTGTGGGTGAAACAGGCTGATATGTAGTAGTGTATACTGTGTGTGGATGTTGCAGCTCTTGCACTTCTACTTCCTGCAGAAATATGAGCAGGGTGTGCTGGAACTTGTAAGCAGCAGTGTGCCCAGGTGGCCAGAAAAGCTAATGGTATCCTGGCCTGCATCAGGAATAGTGTTGTCAGTAGGACTAGGGAAGTTATTCTCCCCCTGTACTCGGCACTGGTTAGGCCACACCTTGAGTACTGTGTCCAGTTCTGGGCNATCATTACATGTGATCTTTTACAAGATGATGATCAAAGAAATAAGCCAGCATGAACATTTCAGGGCCTGTGATAGTTTTTCCATGGTTTCATTGTTTACCAGTTTTGGGGAAGCACTCTGTTAGCTTTTCATGAAATAGTGGTGTGACTGAAGCTGGGATTACTGCTTCCCTAAATTTTTCATCACCATTCTCTGTTATTTTTTCAAAATCCGATTAAAAATGATGACTTGATTTGTAAATAGCTGCACTCCTCTACTTAGAGCAGAGAACATGATAAAACACAACCTGTGGAGTTCTGTGCCTGATATTCCGACTCGTGAGAAGTTAACCATTTAACAGTTTAAAAATAAGTCTCTGTTATACATTAATTGTGGGAAGCTGCACTTTATAGCAACATGACAAATACAGGACTGGCGATGTGTTAAAACTTCTGCTATTTCTAATTAGGAGTTCTGGGTAGGGTGAAGTAAATAGATTTATTTCTTACCATACCCCCTATATTTTCTGCCTTATTTGCTAAGTATTTATTGATTACTAATTATTTACTTCCTAAGTCTTTTTACAAGTCATTACTTCTCCTTTCTTACCAGAACAGTTTGGACTTAAAGTTCTCTTCAATGCTTCTTTTTATTCATGTCATCCCTACTGTGAGTAGTTTAGAGTGTGCTCTGTGTTTTTGAAGTGTGCAGCAGCACCAGCAGTAAAGGATGTTAATGGTAATATGTGTCTGAAGGATTCAGATCTTCTCTGGCAATGAAAGGAAATGAGGTAAGTCCTTTCTTCCAGGACCTTGCTTGGTGACAGCCTGGCCTCTTCCCGTTTCCTACCAGTGACAGGTGAAATTGCTTTGCAGAAGAAGGTTGTGCCAGCTGGAGCTTTGCCAGCATCAGCAAATGGAATGTAGCTTTTGGGAGTTAGCACTGGTTTCTCATCACGTTAAAAGCTGTGAACCTCAGGTCCTTACACTTCCTGCTCACTGTTCCGTGCAGTGACTAACACACATCTCAGAGGGATTTCGCAAGCCAAATAAGGCTCACAAGTGAACCTGCAGATTCTTGTGCCTGTGCAAAACCTTGCTTATCATCCCCTGAATGTGTTGATCCAGTTCGTAAGTTGAAAGCACGGATCTCTTGTTACATATTCTGTTAAGTCATTCACCCATAGAATTGGAGAGTACTAAGGTCATTAGTGCAATTAATTTCTGTTGTTCCTCTTGCCACTTGAAAAACTGTCCAGAAACTGACAAAGAAATGGGATGGGAAGAGGATTCTAATAAATCATCCCTTTTTCCTAGTTAGTTATGCTATTAAAAGATAGTCTGAAGGTTTCAAACATTTTTCTCTTAAAGTTTCTTGGAGTTTTATTATGGACTTTCAATAGAATACACTTCTGAATGTAGATGTTCATAAAAACAGAACCTTCAGAGGTTCTGTAAGTAATTTTTTCCCCTTCCCAAGTCTGCCTTAATGAAAGATGAAAGTCAAGCTAAAGCAATTCTTTGCTCGGGATCTGCAATGAAATCATAGAGACATTTGATTGGATTGGAAATAAAACTTTAAGTGTTTTTTTAATTCCTTCTCTTTATGTTACAGTCAGTTGTGACTGTTGGGACCTAAAGTGATGTTCTGCCTCCGCTGCCAGTGAGGAAGTATGAGTGGGACAGTGTTCTACACAAATAAAATGGAGAGGAAGTTGACCTGGACATGTTTTCTCTGTTGCAATGGTTTCCTTAGCCTTGCAGTATTAGTTAGTAGCTACTTTTTTGTTTTTCCAGTTAACTATTAAAGCACTAGTTACAAGTTTTTAAAACTTACTTTGTATTCTGTAAGTGCTTTAAGTTTTGGAAGGATTTATTGAAACATGGAGGTGTTTGATGCAAAAGCAGAAACACTTGCATGCCAAATAAATCTTGTGAGAGGTAAGTGAACAAAGTTTCTTATTAAAGAAGGATAGGAAGGTAGGAGATCACTTGCATCTATGTATTGCTGGCAAATCTAAAAAGCACTTGGTCCAGCAACCCACAGAGAGCAGCCTGTGTCCAAGGGAGAAATACTGCTTGTGTTAGACACTTGAGATGGATGTGAAAATTGAGATCTCAGCTTAGGCTAAAGGTGAACTGGGATCATTTACAAGATACTGTGTACACTTGATCTGTGATGGCGAGGCTAGAGAGTCACTGTAATGTGGCAGTGAAATAATTTTGAATTATATAAACCCAGAATGGTCCCGATGGAGTTCTTTACAAAAGCAGAAAATTGAAAAGTGTACTCTAGCCAGCTGTACTCCTTTTTTAATTGTGGAATTATGTATACAGCAGTTTTTGTCCATCCAGAACTCAGCACAAAAGTGAAGTTATTCATCAGTAGCTCAAGTTTCCTTTCCAAAGATCTCTGTGTATTTTACTTTCTGTTTTCATAGTTTGTATATTCTGGATGTAGAGATGGCAGTAAAACTTTGTGCTTTCTGACTGTGTTCTTGATTGTACAGTATCTGTTCAGCAAATTTTAAAAGTTGTGGATTTAGTTTACTCTTTAATTAAAAACACATTTTGCTTACATTCAACTTTTCAATTTTTATCAAAAAATACTATAAAAAATGAAACTAAGGGGTGCGGAGGTCATAAAAATGACCCTATACAGTGACATGTAGTGGCCAAAAGGTCATTATTTCTTTTCTTCATTGCCTTTGGTCTCAGGCTGTCTGAATCGTGCACACAGTCTGCAGAGCAGGGTTTGTAACGTGCTGACCTCTTCTATTCAGTAGTGCTGTGCTACACAAGGGAGGAGAGAAAGAACATGGTGTATGGCGTCCGGTTAAACCTACTGAAAGAATTTGTGACCCCTGAGAAAAGGTTCCAGTGTCAAAGGCTAATGGACACACATACACAGGCTATTAATTGAACCAGTATTAAACTACCATAGAGCCATTTAATATCTGTCTTCAGATAAAAATATGTAATACTTAGTTTCAGTGTAGCTGCAGTTTGTGTTAGAGAAGTGCCTTTGTGTTCATTTTTTAGGATGTATTTGTGGGTGAACTGACTGATTTAACAAGTCTTGAGCAAACCTGCCTGTACCTTATGCATGAGTCCCTTTTATCTGATCACATACCACCGAGTTATGTTTATAATGAATACAGTCGGGTCTCCTATACCACGGAGCCACGCTCTTGTTCATCTCCCTCAAAGCCCTACTTCCACGTGGAATGGCAGCTCATTAATATGCAAGCTTGCCCTGCACCCTCACACGGCCCCCCAGCACTGTTTCAGCACTGTGTTGCTGTGTATCGGTTGCTGTGGCGGCTGTGCTGGGGTGACGAGGGGAAGCAGCAGAGCTGTCGCCGTGCAGAGAGGAAGGGGAAGCAGCAAAGCCGCTGTGCTGGGGAGGGGGGATCTGGCAGAGCCGCCATGGCAGCTGTGTGAGTTGGTTTGCATATTCATGTTGCCTAATTGAATATTCATGTGTGCCAGGTCACACATGCGCAGTTGCAAAAAGAGGTCTCCTTAATCACTGAAAAATCACGCCTCTAAGATGTGAAGCCGCAATATGGGGGATGCAAAGTGGAAGAGGGCCCGACACAGCTTTTTCCATGAGATGATGCTGAACATTAGTCAGCTGAGGGAGTAACTGCTGCATTAAGAATATATGTGTGTGTGTATATATATATATATGACTTAAGCAGTGAAGCACAGGAGCTGTTCTAATCCATGGTAATTGTGTGGGTGGGGAATATGGCTGTGCCTGGCTCTGTTCAAGGAGAATTGGCATCTCTAGAGGAAGAGCAGCTACATAAAGGCTTGGTCAGAAGGCCGAAAGCCTTACCTGATTCAGCTGAGAGTTAGGGCATCCTGGAAAGGGGTAAAGGAATATGTTAATAGACCTGCAAGTGGGTTTTAAGATTCTCCTCTTATTAGAGAGCCTGTGCTCACAGGCTCTGCCTCTTCAGATTAATCAGTGTGGGCGATGCAGTTACTAAGCCACAAATATGCATCAAGACAAAGAAAACCCTGGATCACTGTCACTTGAAGTGTACTTTGTCTTGGGCAATGATCATCCTTTTGGATAAAAGTAATTAGGTCCATGAAGACTCCAACCTCCTGATTCACTGAGGTAAATTAAAATAGTGTTAGCTAAATTACGTTCAGGCAGTTGGGTAACAATTTGCAGTGGAAATACATCGTCCTGGAAAGGTTTGGGTTTTGTAATTCCATATTACAGTTCTTAAATATGTGCATCTGTATAACAGTAAAAGTCGGACTATTAAAACTAGCCCATAGTTGCTCTTTTTTTCAGAACAGACTGTATAAGGGGAATCTTACAAAAGAAAATAGTTTGAGAGGAAGTTGTTTTAACATGACTGTTTTTATGTCACAGGACAAAATAGTTTCCCATTTTGTACATGTAAGTGTCATCTGCTGTACTTCCTCTCAGAGCCTGACTGGAAAGTTAGTACAACACTAGTAGATAATAACGTGACAAACTGAAATGGTCAGTGAGTTTTATGTTGTCACAATAAATATGTGTTAAACTTTGCTTTGCCTGCATGGAAGGTGCATGCTTCAACTGAAGGCTTCCAGGAGGAAGGAAGGAGACAACTTTACACTTCTACTCTGAGCTTCCCCATGCTTTAGAATGCCCTTGTATCAATCAGTAAAAAGAGTGGAGGAGACTTGTTCTTTTTTCTCAAGCCGCTGAATTTTAAAATATGTTTTGCAACAAAACCTTTATAGTTGCTCTTCAAAAATGGGTTTGGGATATTTAGGACTAACACTGCTGCCTTTTATTCTTGAAATTACTGTAAACAAAAATCTGAATCTTCATTTCATATTGGTGAGGGGGTTTAGCTCTTGTGACATCGTGTTCCTGACTTGCAGATCTCAGTTTAGGACAAGTGTTTTTGTTGTAAATTTCCTCTTGTTAATGAAAATGTAATAATTCAATATTTTACATCCAAGAAATTTATGGCACCACCTTTATACGTATTTACCTGCTTTTCAAGAGGGGATGGACAAAAGCCATTACATTTGAATCATGAGAAGCTGAGCTTTGTAAGCTTTGCTTGTCTTTTTTACTCAGTTTTTCACCTTCAGCTGTTCTCCCATTGCTTTTGAGGTGTTGCCTTTGCTGAGCATGGCCTGGACATCACACAAAGAAGCAAATTGTTGCTGTGTGAAAGGGAAATGGATTCGTAGTTTCAAGCAGTCCATGAATGATTTCAAAGAAAAAAACTGCCCCCATCTAAATGAGAACTTACTGAATTGTTTGTTTGCTGATGTGCATCTCGTTGAGAGTCCAGTTTAGTTTAATCGTTGAGTCCAGAAAGTGTTGAGACCCACTGAAGTTGATGGACGTGTTCCCCATGGTGAGCTGCATCCCTTGAAATCAGTTTATCAGCTTATGCTATCTCTGTGGCCATGTAGTTTAGGTCTTTAAAAAATCCCCAAACATACTCAACACCTGCTCCCCCCCTCCCCCCCAAAAAAAAAGCACCCCAAACAATGAAAACAGACAAGATACCCAGATGCACCCAACCCACATACACACATGGTGAAGGTCCAGGAGTATCTGGTGACTTTACTCCTCACAGCCAAATGTGCTGGTGGAAAATAGGGTTTGGTTGTTGGAAAACCCAGCGAAGGGAGTTTCTCATTCAACCAACTTTATTTTGTTAAAATAGTCATAAATGCATGTGCTGGGTACTCTGCAAAGCAGTGAGTTCGTGATTTAAAATACCCAAAATATCTCTGTCAGTTTGTTTTCTTGACTTCTGGCCCTGGAGCTTTGCTCTGTTGGTTTTTTGAGAGCCTTCACTCAGCTCCCGAGTTGTAAGTAGAAGCCAATCATGCCCATATGGACTTTATTCCTTTCCTACATTACTCATAGAGCATCTTAGATCCTTTATGTGCTCATTTCTGTCTCCTTTCTTATGTTTTTCCTTTATTGCCTCTCATATAAGCTTGAATGTCTAAATCTGCTCAATAATTTAACTGTTGCACTGGTTTTGTGCTTGATAGATGCAAACAGCCCAGAGCTCGTGTTGCTCTGTCTGTGGCCTCTTTTTCTGGCAGGAGGATAAGGAGGGCAGAAGGCATGCTCTGCCTTCAGTTCTTCCCTTCTTACGGCACCTCTGGAGTGCTGTAAGGAACTTCTTAAGGGAAAATATGGGAAAAAGGGGACTGTGCCCCCCAGTGAGGAGGAAGGACAAAGTGCCAATCCCCTCCTCAGCTTCCATCATGAAGAGGAGTTCACAGGATGAGCTCTTGTGTCTGCTTTGCAGCTCGTGTGTAATGGGAACTATGGAGAGAAACAAGACTGGTTTTTCTACTCTTTTACAGAGTTCCCTGAAACTTCACCCCGAGGAACATTACATCAGTCATGTGGTGAAAACTGTAATTTGTATCAACTCTTTCTGTAATGGAGCTCCAGGGTATTGTCATTATGGAAAGATCTAATACCTCATCTTTTCATAGCTTTGAAGAAAGTCAGTGACCTGTCACTGTTGAGTTCATGTGGTGGCTGCTGGGGAGGAAGGAGGAAGGTGCTGAAGGAGTTTGTTGATTCTATAGTCTTGTGGTGGAGAAGAAGAGAAAAGCAAATTCTGTAAACCAGGTACTTTAGGCTTTCAGCTCGGAGGGATGGCTCTTGCCCACTATACAATGCCAAGGAGATAAATTCTAATCCTGTGGTTATTCTTATTTGAAAGTCTGTTACATCTGTGATATTTTGATCGGTTCTGGTGGTGATTACCACATACTTAAAGTGTCTACAAAAAAACTTCTGTGCGGTCACAGAAACTATGGAGCTTCGAATTTGTCACTGTTTGGAGAATTACACTTGATGTTTAATGGCAGCTGTAGCCTTTGTGCACGTCTTCA
Organism: Pitta sordida; assembly: GCA_013390025.1. Classification (NCBI taxonomy): domain Eukaryota; kingdom Metazoa; phylum Chordata; class Aves; order Passeriformes; family Pittidae; genus Pitta; species Pitta sordida. The sequence continues at coordinate 57,751 of WEKX01002389.1, forward strand.
GCAAGTGCCTTTAAGAATTATTCTTCTCAAGTGGCTGTGAAGAACACTTTGGTATCAAATGTTTTTGGTAACATGGAAAATAAAGTTCTTGTTTTGTTTTCTGCCTTTTTTTTTTTTTCCAGAAAGGCAGACACGAGCTCACATGTCATACACCACAGTATTTGCTTAGTCTGACTTATGCAAACAATAGATTGAAGTTTGTAGGAGATGGACATTTACACTGACTTTAAAATCTTAGAAATTCCCTCTATATCTGGAAGCTGTGGCCACAGAATTTCATTACCAATTGAGTTCAGCTGCTTTCATTAAGGATGTTGCCCCTGCCTGGTGCTGGGTGTTTGTGCACTCATCCCTGTGTCCATTTGCACAGACAGAATTAATTACTCTGGTTTGCTATGGAAACCATTCTTTGTTGTATAGAAATAAGGGCTCAGCATTTCTGGAAATTTAGAAAAGATGACAGGAAGTGTAAAGATTGCTATAGTTAAAGTGTTCCTGAAATTTTAGCACAATTCTTAAGCTCAAATTTGAAACGAGGTGCTGAGTGAGATGCTGCTTAGTTCTTAGAGACCTTCTGTTAATTCTTTCATTATCCAAATGAGCATATTTTGAGTCCCTAGCATGTTCTCAAATGTTGATCCAGTTGAAGAAATGTGATGCCTTGCTATTTCCATGATCCACTGCGTTCCACCTCCCTTTTCCCTGGGGATATGTAATCTTGGTGTATTGCAGAAATGAAGTAGGCATCACCTGTTGATGTCAGATAAGGGCAAGGGATACATTGTTGGCAAAGTTGAGTTTTAAAACTGAAGTACACTATTGTTTCGTATGCTGAAGCATTAGGCTAGAATCTGGACTCCTGTTTTGTTTTACTTCCTAAAAATATAAGTCAGTGTCTTAGTTCTGATTAACAAACACAGAACAAGTATTATAACTTACTGTATGTCCAGAGCAATTGGGCATTGAAATGATTAAAAGGAAATTTTATACTGTAAAATGTGGCTCATTATGGTCAGAATGTACCAGTGAGGGAATGAAGAAGAAAACAACAACAAAATAAAGAATGAGTCAGGTATGATCTGGATCCAGGTTCTTCGCACATTTTGACATGATGCTTTGCAGATGTCTGTACCTGGTGGCTGTCACTGTCAGGCATTTCTTTCATAGGCACTAAAACTGAAGAGCTGATGTTCTAAGCCAGTTCATTTTCCTGCTTTTTGCGGAGAGTGGCTGAATAGAGAGAATAATCTGGACAGACTCAGTTCTCAGTTCTCCACTCATCATCCTGACTCCAATACAGAATTCAGATATTCTGATAATGTGTGTTTACCTCTTTTATGTTTGCTGATGAAGTACATCATCAGTGAGTTGCTTAATTGAGACAAGAGGCAAAGCAAATTTCCAGCTAAAAATTCAAGTGAGAAATTATGTAAATAACTGTTGGAATTGTGAAGCAGATCTTCTGGTACGTGAAGGTTTGTCCTAACTGTATCAATTGCTCCAATTAAAATAGGTAACCTGCTCCTACAGCCTTGCTTCTCGGAACTTCAAATCCTTTTAGTTGTAACAAAACCCCTTTATTTGGAGGGGTTTGTGTGTAAATTCAGCATTGTTGCTGGAATATGCTGCATCTCCACAGGAGGGCTCTGCTGGCATAGCTATAACAACACACTGTGAGATGCTCTAGGGATTTCCGCCTACTCCGTTTCTTTTCTATTTCCCCGGAAGAAAAGCAGGTGTTGGAGCTGCTGGACACTGCCCCGTGTGTGTTGCAGCAGAGCACTGGGGAAGTGGTTGTTGAGGAACTCGAAAGTAGAAAGGTGGAAATGCTGCTCTTATTGCCAGGCTTGTGCCTCCTTTCTTCAGGAAGAGAAGAGATTCAGGTGGTTCTGCTAAAAAATTAGTACATTAAAAAAGCTTTAGTTCCATTTTTATGAGCGTACCTTGCAATTGGTGTGTTAATAAATATTAAGAGCTTGATGGTTGCCTCTTTTTAATGGGTTGAACTGGGGGGAAAAAACCCATTCTGTATCAGTGGTACATATGATACCTGAGAATTCCTAGAGCTCTAAGAAGTTGAAATTCTGTCTATGTGGAAATACAACAGAGAAGAGGTAAAAACGTAAGGCAAGAACTTAAAAAAAAGGAAAGCATACTTAGCTTGTCAAAAAAAGTTGGAGGCGGGGGGGGGAGGGCAGGGGATTAACTGATTTTGCTTTTGTTTTGCTACTAAATCCATCTGCCAAGGCCCAGGGTATGCTGTGGAACTGAAATGCCTGGAAACTATTAGTACCAATATGTTTATATTGCTGAGCCCTTCTCCTTAAATACATAGTGTAATTCCTGTTGTACACATTTTCTACTAATTAATGACAGAGTGCCTCTGGTAAGACCTGATCTGGACTCTTCTATAAGAACTCACTTTGCAGAGGGCAAGTTCCTTGCTCTTTCTTAGAGGCTAGAATCCTGTACTTGCAGCTTAAAAAAGTCTTGTGAGCCTCTGACAGTTAATATCTTGTGGTAAGTGAAACCTTGTATTAGCTACATATTGTTTTCCATCTTAATACTATAATTTTAGACTTCTTATCTTTAAAGCTGTTAACAAAACTTGACATAAATATTTTCTCTTTGATATAGACAACATTGCTAAGTCGTCTGGAACGAATATTTGAAGTCTGTTTTCCTTCCATGCCTGTTCCTGAAATTGAGGAAGAAATAAGTTCCTTGCATCACTTGTTGGAAGCAGGTGAAAAGCAGATGACAACTGAGGAGACCTTACCAAATACTGGGTAAGAAGCCACAGCGCAAAAAACTTTAAATGAACTTAAAACACATGTAGGAGAAAGGCACAAGTAGTTGTTTGCTTCAAGCATTTTGAGAAGCTATGGAGTGAAAATTAGCAATCTAGCAGAATGCTTGTTTTCAGTGACTGCGCATGCCAGGAGTATTTCACTAAGCAATTTAGCAGCATATAATCTTTTCAGTGATGTCTCTGAATTAATCAGAACATGAGTTATTAGTTACATGTTACAAATTACTGTATTTATTCATGTGATGATGAAATCTAAGTAGGCTTCTTCCTGTCTGCCATGGACATCATTTTCCAGCAAGAAGTCTGAAATCTAATTGGTCTGAGAACACCGTGTGATTTTAGTTCCTGTGGGTATTGTGCTTGGGTATAAGTTTAGTTGGAATATATAAGAAGTCACTTGCATTAAGAGCTGGAATAAATATTCCAGGCTGCTAAGCTGTTTTTCTGGTTGATAACTTCATTTATGATGGGTTGCACAGGGAACTGAAGGATGTGTGGACAGAGCTGCAGGATATCCATGATGCATATGGACTGAGATACCAGTGGGGTGGCTCCCACAGCAACAAAAAGCTTCTGTGCTCCTTGGGAATCGACACAAGAAATATTGTGAGTCTGTCAGTAAAACTGGCTTTCTAAATTACAAAGCTGCTTTAAATGTAGAATCAAGTGGAAGTTGCTTTTGTGAATGTTGGTCTCTGTGCATGTCTGCACAGAACATGGCTTTTCCTGACAGGACATCTGACTTTTTATAAACCCTATTAATATATAAAGTTGCATTAATTATAACACAGTAGTTAAAAACTAACGTAGTATTTATTCTCTGATTCTAATCTTGTGTAAGTTACGTAAAATTGAAAAACATTTTCATCCCTGACACAGAAACTCTTCAGTAAATAATTTTTTGTTGTTATTTTATCAGCTCTTCACAGGCAACAAGAAACAGCCTGTTATAGTACCCATGTATGCAGCAGGACTGGTAAGCTTTTTTTAGTGCTTTTTTTTTGTTACAGTAGTTCCAACAACATTATATAATGAAATATATTAAATGACACTGAGCACCAAGTGTGATGGAAGATATTTTTGTAAGTAGAGTTATGGCTTAGGCACCAGTAGCAATGCTAGAAAGGAATCATCAGATACACGATTTTCACTATGTGTGCAAGCAGGTGCCTGATTTTAAGCGAAAGAAGTACATAGAAACAGTGAGAAGATAAGACCTGTGATTTTTACTAGAGCAGAATAGATGTTCTTTCCTTTCCTCAACCTGTGTGCATACCTGTATACACACATGCAAACACAACTAGGCTTTTATGATTGTTTACAAATGGAATATAAAAAGCCCTTAGTTTTCTTGGGTCTATATGTATTAAGCTGGTTTAATTTCATAGGGTGACTTGTACAGTCAGTTTCTAGAGTTGTTTTCTGATGCATCAAGGTCAGCTGAAGTACTTCTTTGGAAGTAAACATGGCAATCTGATAAAGATGATTAAAACATTTCATAGCAATTGCTGTTTTCTTCTTTTTTGTGAGTAAGATTTTTTGCAACACATCCAGGTGTTGGGGTTTTTTTTTGCAGCAGGCTGTTGTTGCTGATTAAATATCTCCTAAATTTTCTATATACTTTTGTACATGGTAAGCTGGATAGCCATGGTGGTAGGAGTAAAGTGGTTTGCTGCTTTCTATTGCCACACTGCTTCATGTGTTTGTCCACTGTCCAAAGGAATTGATCTAACTGGTGGGTAAATTCAGAATTCCCCTAACATGGTGTAGGAACATTTGTGGGACAGCTGATCTTGGCAGCTGACTTCCTGAAATTATTTTAAATAATTATGCTAGTTGCAAATTCTATGTTTTATTGGGGAGTTTCTCATCATTCAGGGGTGGTTTGCCTGTCTCAATGCAAATTTTGGGCTTTCAGTAGATCTCCTCACCCCCAGTTTTCTTCAGGAAAATCAGGGCTTTCAGATGTTTTTCATAGTACTATCTTTGAAATGCCTGTTTAAAATTTAAAATGTGAGTTTTAATTATTTTCTTAATGCATTTATTTTCATGTCAGTAATTACTGTTCTTGGTATCATTCTGCAAGCTGATAATTTGACTTGTTTCTTCTGAATTACTTAATTGTTGAAATGGAATGAATGCACTTGTACCTTTGCGGTGGGTTATTTGATATTCCTGGAATTGTCTACACACAATTAGGAGGAGAAGACAACACCTTATCAAGTAACTGTTTTCTCCAGCTTAAGTTGCATTATTGAAAGTTGAAACAAGCAACAGCTGAACACTTGGATTTCTGTCACTGGCTCTGAAATGTTTTTTAGGTCTAAGAGCCCAAGATCATTGTCCCCCTAGCGCCATCTACTCCTGGCCCTCTTAATGAAAGTGTCCCAGAGATCTTTGGTTACCCACAAGGTTTTAGTTGACGGTAGTACCACCTGATAGTGTGTACTAGTTTTTTGCATCTGCAGCCCTTCATATGTATATATGTATATACAATTGTGTGTGTCTGTGTGTGCCAGTGATTTTTTTTTAATTTAGATTTTTTATTTATTTATTTAGGGTATGTTAGAACCTACCAAGGAACCTTTGAAACCAATATCTGCTGCAGAAAAAATAGCTTCAATAGGACAGACACCTCCTGTATCACCAGAGATGAACACATGTGCATCTGATCAGTTCCAGGTAAAAAGCAGAGAGAGGAGGGTGAGCAGAGGAAAAGAAAGAATGAGAAACATAATGGGAGGCCTTGTCTCTTCCTTTATGTTTAAAAGTATCTAGAAAGTGTGTTCAGAGATGTCTGTGTAAA
>WEKX01002389.1:74380-122288 GCA_013390025.1 Pitta sordida
AAACAACTTTCTGAACACCAGAGCTGTTTCCTGAGAATGGGAGGGTAAACTGAACCTTACAGCTCAGTGACTTAGGACTGTGACAGAAGACTCCTTGGTCCTCTGTGTAATTTATAAATACAGATTGTTCCATGAGTAAAATGATAAAACAGACTAATACATAATTGTAACTATATTTGTCCCTTCACAAATATTTCTAACGCCTCTCTAAACTTCAGTGACAAAACATCAGTTTAGTTTTCGTGTTGCAGGTTAAGGAACGAGCATGTAGTTGATTTAGGATGTCCTTTCTGCTTCAGTGGAGCATATGTCGGGTAGTTTTGCGCCTTTTTTATAGGCAGAATCTATAGAAAGTCTTCAGGTGCAAAATATCTTTCTTGAAGTCTGGCCTATTAATGGGTACAGAATAGTCTCTCCATTTATAAGTTTATATTCTTTGGATTTTTTTTTTTTATGTGTGTCTTAGCAATAGGAGCCTGGACTGTCTTGACATGTAATTAATGTCTGTGCCCAGCAAGAGAATCACTAAGGGATTCTCACCAAGGAGAAATATCAGTGTTTTGGAAATATGCTCCTCAACATGCAACAAATAGGTTGTGAGCTTTAGGGTATATTCAGCACTCTAAAATTAGATGTGTTTTTGTGCAGCAGAGCACTTAGGAGGAGGCACGGGGATGGGGGGACATAACTAGCTTTCTTAAAATTACTAAAACTGTAATTTTCAAGAGTTCTTTTAAGACATTCTTTCACTGAGAAAACTATCTTGCTAGTTTTCCTGCAGTGATAATTTCGAAAGTGAACGTGAAGTGGAAAAGAACAACAAGCCATGAAATTTCCAGGGAGAACCAGTAGAGGGAACTCCCCACTTCAATGCTGATTCTTGGATCTTGGCTTTTGGATTGCCTCTTTTTTTTTATGGATGGAGTGCATATGCTCTTTCTGAAGATACAATCTTGGAAAACTTTGACTTTCATGAATTAGAAAACAGTTACAGTTGAAATACTTTTGTATTAATTATATTCTAAGCCTAATTTAAAAGTAACCGCAGTGGGACATGCAAATTCCAAATCTTTATTTCCTCTGGTAGTTTTGTACCTGTCTGCTTGCTTTAAGGTGTTTTAGCTTACTTTTTCTTTGCAAAGAAACAGAGACGTCTGCTTTGCTTAAACGAATTTTCCTGTATTGTTGTTTTTCTGATCTGAGGGATTTGGGTTTTTTTTCCCAGTGCTTCCACAATGCCCTTGAAAGCTCTTACTTGTGCACTGTCAGAGTTCTTCCCCTGTTCTGGAGAGCTTTGCTGCCTGAGAGGAAGAGGTTCTAGATCTGTGGTTTAGCAATATGTATATCAGACAGTAGAGAAAAGGTGGGGACCTCAGACTTGGAGATCAGGTTCAGAGATACACAAGGATTGGCTGTTTAAAGCAGCTGTTTTCAGTGTTTAATACACTTTATACGTTTTTGTCAGATCTGAATTTAAAAAAAAAAAAAGGTCAACTGCTCTTTTCTTTCTTGATTTCATGCTCTCCATATGAAAAGCAGCCTTGTTTTTTCAATCTAGAAGCCTTCAGAGAAATAAGAAGGTCTTGTCTCAGCAGTGTGCCGAATATGTTGTGGAAGGTTAGCTTTTTGTAGTAATTTTTTTGTTTTGTTTTCGATTTTTTTTTAATTTTAATTATTCTTTCATATGAACTGGAGACTTTAAAATAGGAGTGGCTGGGTATAGCCAGTTCAACAAGGATGATGTTTATCCACCAGCCTGGAAATATGAACTATTAGGCATTCATGGTAACTGGCTGGGGAAGATGGAAGCAGGCTTTGGTGGCAGCTTCAGTTGTGCTGAGATGTTCCCATGTCTGTAACTTGCCTGAACTCAGAATCTTTAGGGTAAAGTTTAGAGTGAAAATACCATTACTCAGCTGCAGGATATGAAGTGAAGAGTCATGTCTGTCAAAAATAGGCCTGTCTTTTGCTTGCAAAATCATCTCCTGAACCAGAAAGTCAGTTTCTCAGAAGGAAAGTATTGGGCCAGGAAGGGAAACTCCCCTCTCAGCTTGAGCCTGAAACCTTGATGGCTGAAGTAAGTGCTGAAGGTCGGGGATCCAGTGCAGCATTCCAGAGGAGACTCTGCAGCCTTGCCTGGTTCTATAAAAATGGCAAAGATCAGAAGTTTATCTGGTGTCTTTTTGAAGGAAAGCAGAGCATTTATACCTTTCCAAGAAATGGCCAAAATCCTCTTTTAAACTGGAAATACTCCTTGGGGATGATGTGGGATGGAGCAGACTAACTCTTCATTACACAATGTTTTTAGAGTGTGTTTCTCTAATCAGCTCATTGTTACTGATAAAACCTGACCTCACTGGTGGTATCCACGAAATCCTTTGCAAACGTGAGATGACTGAAGTCCTGAAAGACTTGAATGCTGCAGAAAGGGGTTGGAATGCAAAACAGGACAGTGAGTTGTGATGACACATCAACAAAGCATTCCCTGTTTCTTGCTAAATTTTCTTCCAGCAACTTTCCTGCCCATCTGTCTCATTTCTTGTGGTTTAGTGTCAAGATGTCTTTGGAAAGGAAACTTAATGCCCACAGGTAGAGGGACTGACATGATTGCTGAGTAGGGGCATCCTTTCTTCCCTCATGTCTTGGAAGGAAACGTAACCTAGTGTCAGAGAAGAGATGGAGGGGGACAAAGTGTGCTGTAGGGGATAGCTTTAAAACCTGAATGAGGCAGAGACCTTGTTCTGAGCCAGAGCTGGGTCATTCCATGGGTTAGTAATCAAAAGTTCTGGTTTCAAAGCAGACAGAAGTGGTGCAGCTGCCACTGATAGTCTGCTCATTTGGGTGTCTGTTCTTTGAGCCATGGTATCTAGAAATTAGGAGTGCACAGGCAGAAGAAGCTCTGCAATGTCCCCCTCCACTGACCAGGGATCAGCAAATGAAGCTCTTGACAGTGTTCCCCTTCTTCAGAACAAGTGGTGACTGAAATTAACGCACAGTTATTTCTCTTGCCTTCATCAAAGGATGTCACAGTTATTAGGCAGCTGAGTAAGTTGTAAGGGTAAAACTGATCTGCAGTGAAGATGTTACTTTATCTGTTAAATTTAGAGTTAGTGAGTAAATCTTTAGGGTTGCCCTGGTGATATTTGCTACCAAAAGTACTGATTGCTACCCAGAAATGGTACTTGCAGTGTCCAGTTTTATTGTATTGCAGAGGAACTTGCCCCTCTCCACTGAGGAATGGAGAGTTTAGGCCATCTCACCCCTTTCTGTATTGAGATGATTTCGTAAAAGGTTTTGAGCCTCATTACCAAGTGATTGTATCTAAACCTCTCTCTTGGTCATAGTTAAGTAATGCTTGGTGTGTTAGTGTGTTAGCTTGACCTTATTTATAGATACTTTTTGCATTGCATGTTAAGTAGATAAATTATTGCAAAGGGCCTCATACCAGGAGAGCCTTCAGTAACTGGTTGGGATTCACACCTGAGCTCACTGAAGTGCCTGTGCTGCAGTGATGTTGCAGAGACCATCTGGTACAGCAAGAGCAATAGCATCATCCTGGGATAAAGGTCCTGCCTGTCACCACCAAATAAAGTGCAGTGCTGCCTCTAGTACCCAGCAGTGCCATTTCTTAGCATGCCATAGTTGGGCAGAGGAGGAAGAAATGTATAAATAGCAAGGAGTGTGTGAGCTGCATCCCGCTTGATTAACAGTTACCGGAACATCCACCATCTCCGAGTCAGTCTCTTCCTTTGGCTTCCTCTGTCAAACACTCTTTGTTAACTGGAAGTCCTTGATCACCAGGAGCTTGTACCTTTAAGAGGCTTGTGGCAAGTGATTATTAGTAGTGGAACCAGATACTGATAACACAGTGGTGGGTGAGAACCACATTTCAACAGTTCAGAGATACGTACATCGTCCTTTGAGTGGTGCAAACAGAGCTGACTGTGAAGTTGTTAGTGGAGGCACGTATTGGGTCTCTGCTTCTTCCTTCAGAAAATCCAGCACACCGCTTTGTTTATCCTCCAGAATTTGGTAATCTGCCTAGTTAGTAGCTCATGAAATTCCACTGCAGCAGAGAAAAAATATATATTGCTATTCTGGTGAAGGTAAGTCAGATTTAGTATTTACACTGCCTTATCTGGAGACCTTTCATCAGGTGGAAATTTCAGGTAGAAAACAAAAGTAATAGTGCAGCATCAATACAGTGATCAGTGATGTCACGCATAAGTTTGACTCCAGCTCTGTTTTTCTTCTCCTAGCTAAGAAATTCTGAGACTGCTGTAGCCCCTTGCTTTCCCCAGGTCTCTGATCAGCTGAGGAAGCAATCCTTATGGGTGCTAACAAAAGAAAATAATCAAAAAGCAGCATGTATTTATAGAATGGTCATTGCCCTCTCCTGGGTTCAGTTTAAAGTTTGTGCATGAGATACAGAAAGGAAACTTCTGAAGTGTTCCAGGGAAATCAGTTTGTTTGGTTCAAGCCTTTTGTCTCAGGCTTTTGTCCCAAAGGTGAGGGAGCTTATTCAGCTAGAATTTCTTGCGTTGTTACAGGATTTAGCCGGTGCCTTTTTGGAACTGGAATAATGTTTGATGGAAAACTTTGTTTTTCTAGTAGTAGGTAGTGTTCTTCAAAGATAAGCCAGATGCCTGTAAAGTATGGATGTTTGGGCAAGGGAGGGAGGGGTCTGTAGCAGTCTGAGCCTGAGAAGTGTGAGGATTTTGCATAATAGTGAGAACCAAGTGACATGAGATTCAAACTCTTTATTCATTTGTGTTCAGTAATTCTTGTGAATAATGCAAAAGGCAAAGTAAACCGCAGTGATTCCTAATCTGCTGTGTATGTCATCATGGCTCCTGGTACTACTGCTCTTCAAAGCAAGTAGCTGCACATAGTGAGCCACCTTTGGCTGCTGCTGAGTCCTGAGGGAAAAGAGGTTTTGTGGATCACAGTGTAGAGGGACATGATGTATAGTCTGAGAACAGTTGTCTTGGAAACACAGGATAAGTACTTTCTTAATTTAAAATTATTTAAAATGTTCATTTAAGATTTTTCCACTTTATTTCTGATGCTTGTACTGGATTTGTGTAGTTTAGAACTAATCTTCCTATTGTTTTATCTCTAGAACATGAGCATGGTTGTCTCTTCAAATGGATCTCTTCACTCTTGAAGCTGACCAAAAAAAAAAAAAAAAGAAAAATACAAAAATTATCATTTGAATAGGACTTTTTTCCCTTATTGCAACAATATGCATGTTTTGCTGACTTTCTGTGTTAACACATTATTGGTAGGCAGATATTATAACATTAGACTACCTTCAAGTAGCTTACAGAAGTGGCTGTCAGTGGGAGACAAGCTGACAGAACATTGCCTCAATCAGTGATTCTTTCAGTGATCCCAGGGATATCAGGTACTGGATTAATGCACTTTGTTCTTTTCTTCTCAACAGAAAGCCTAAAAAGGAAGAACATCTTAGTGAAGAGGCTGCCAAGGTGATTTCTAGCCTTCCTGACTTAACTTTCATGCATGCCAAGGTGTTGATGTTCCCAGCCACATTAACACCTTCAACAAGCTGCCAAGAAAAGGTAGACTAAAGTGATGTGAATTGGACGTTTTCTATTGATTTTTTTCTTCCCTCTGCGGGTCTTAAAAAGCAATCTTGCTTTAATTAAAAAAAAAATCAAGTTCAGATGATTTGTTGGTAAGCAGCACTAGAAAGGTATACATAGTAATGTATATTTATTTACATACCGGAGTCCTAAATTTATATTAGAGAAAAATGTAAATAATTGGGGGTAAATCTTTTTGAAGATCTATTCTTTTTGTTGTGCTGGGCTGTATACATTTATGTCTTTGTGAAATACACTGGTGATGTCCTTCTTACAAAACTTCTAAAAGTTCAAAAAAAAAGTCCAATAAATACATAATGAAAACTTCAATCTTCACAATCTGTGAAGTTCCCCCTTAAGACTTTTGGATTGCATTGAGCAACTTTTGCTTTCCTGCATATATTAAAATACTTCTTGCTGGAAAAAAATCAAAAGGTTATGTTGTCCCTTTGCGGGTTTTTCAGTTATTGTTTCTTTAAAGCCGAGTAATTTCTTTTGTGTTTTAACAAGTTTAAGATGTGTATTTCCTTTTATTTTCCCCCATCCCCTCCCCCTGTTTGATTGGTTGACTGATCAGTTTTTATGTTCTTGAACTTTAATAGTCCGGCTCTGTCACTATATAGCCTTTTGAAAGGTATGCTGTCAGTAACTTCTTGTTCCAGTTATGGATTACTGTCTGAACACTTGATTTTTGGGGGGTCATTAGAAGGTTGTCTGCTTTTAATCAGTTTGATTTGGAAAAGAAGGACCAAAACAATATGAATGTCTTGCAATGAAATTTACCTGTTAAAAATTTTTTATGTTCTGTTGTACCACTATTCCTGTTTGATTTTGCACAGTGTAAAATGACATAATCATAGATTGCTATGGTTTTAGGCTGTATATACAGTAAAAAACTATGGGTTGTAAATGTCTGGGGAAATTCCTATGGAAAAAAGAGAGCTATGTTGAAGAACCTCTAAAAAGGTTAATATGCATGCCCAAGGTCTTTTGAGATTTAAGTGTGTAAATTTCCTTTTAGCTTACACAAAATAAAATAATTTAAAAGATACACATGTATTTCAGCCTGTTATTTTTTATACAGAATGAATGCATTAGTCACCTTTCTCTGGATGGTAAAATTGATGTGCTGCTTTAACAGTAGGACCTTCTAGTTTGTGTTGCTCAGTCCCACAAACCGCAGCTGGCAGGGCCCTTCAAACTTACCTTTCATTGTCCTGTCTCTTTATCATATTGTGATTTAGTCTCTTATTTCTCTCTCCAACTTGCCTTCTGGCTTGCAGGGCAATGTGCCTCATGATATTTTGGATTAGAGACTTCTTCAAAGTAATTGGCAATACTGAGCTGTAACAAACACTTTTTATGGTGAGGTGAGAAAGTACAACTTGTTTTGCCTATTTCTTAACTAGACATAAAAATGTAAGCACAGCAGACACTTAAGTCTCCTAACACGTCACCTTGCACTGGAGCTCTGTCAGCAGCATCCCTTCAGAGGGTCTCAGTGGACTGTCTGCAGGTAAGGCATGTTCTGGGTGCTGATATTTCTTGAGTGTGCGTGGACATAGACTCTCCCATGTCTAATCTTTCCTGAGTGCACTGTTCTTTAAGTGCTCAGTAATCACCGGCAGTTCATCATTTAACATCTAGTTCTGGGAAATCTTTAGTGTCTTTTCTTACCTGCTCTTTGAATTCTTTGTTGTCTGACAGCACTTGGGTCAGGAAAGTTGCAGCTCCAATGCCTGTGCTAAAGTAATTTTGTAAAGGCTAAATCGTCTCCTTTGCCCTGTAATTAGTACTGCAGTGTCCAATGCTGTGGCATCAAACTGCACCCTGTTGTGGCAGAAGAGGTTTATGCAGAAGCCATCTGCTTTACCACGTAGCCTCAAACCCACTTCTGTTTGCTGTTTCTGCACATTTTCATTACAGTACATACTTCATGCCTGTTACATGTCAAAATTAGCTTTGCTAATCTCCCTGGTTTAGCGTAGTATTCTTTAGTGCATGCTTGTTATATCATTCAGTTCTGGCGTTGCCTGCTGTAGGTTAAAATTGGTCCCTTTGTTTCCATGACTGTGGCGTGTCCCTCGGAGCCAGAGCAGTGGGATAGCTGCAGCAGAGAGCTATAGCTATTGTTTCAAGGAGAATATGTTTAGGAGCTGACTCATGATCCTTGTCTGGCAGTGAGTGGACTGAAGTATTAAGGAGAGGTGGGGGTGGAAGTGCCAGCTGCAAGTTGATCTTTAGTCTCCTCACAATTGTCTCCAGAGGCAGCTGCCCATTTGTCTTCCAGTCTCTGAGTGCAGTTCTGGTGGCCTGCCCTGGGTGGGGGAGGGGAGAAAAAGAGATTTTTATTGTGAGTGATGTACCAATCTGAAACTTTGTGAAACCTGGTGCTACCCAGAGTGTATTTGTGAGGGGGTTTTTTGCTTATGTTTTTTCTGCCTCGGGAAAAAAATGCATTCCACAGACCTTCACATTGCTGAAAGATGTAAAGCTTGCATCCAAATTCAGCCTTTTGAGGTGGATGCTGCCTGGCTTAAAATGCAGTACTGCTTTTTGTCTGCTAGCTTCAGCCTCCTTTTTTTCTTGTCAATGGTAGGATGGACAGACAGGACCCTCTGCCTCTCTCCTCCTGTCTTGTACAGGCAGCTTTCTTATGCAGAAAGTTCTGTCTAACAGATCCAGCTGCATCGGGATTGCGCTGTTCCCATTGTCACAGCGTGCCTTATCTGGTTTAATCTTGCCAGCAGGTTTATGGGCAGGGTGGTAATTGATACTTTCTGCACATATGTGTTGCTGTGCATTGTCACCAGACTTGTCAGTGTGCATCACTTGCACTCCAGAACTGGTGTCATTCAGGAGCGAGGTGCTCCTGTGCCTGACCAGCAGAAGCAGCGGAGGACACTTGGTTCAGATGCGATTGCCTGAGCTGGCACATGTTCATGAAGCAAAGTCCAGGGATCCCGCTGTGAAGTGAGCTGCAGGCTCCTGAATGATGGCTAAGAAGGGCTGTACTCTGCTTGTATTACTGACTCCCAGGGTCTCAGCACTGCCTTCCCAGGAGCGTTGCCACCTGTTGCAGGTGGGAGTAGTGCTGCACTGCCCACAGCACTGGGGACCACCTGAAAATATGATTGGCTTGACACATTTGATTTGAGAGGCCAAAAGAAAAGTTTGCGAGTAATGTATGGAAATGCCCTCAAATGCAACTGGTGTGTATTGAAGTTAACTCTTCATCCCGTGGGATTGTTGTACTGAATGTTACCTGCTAATGGAATCATCATGTGGGAAGTTTTGCTGTTAGGCTGCTACACTTGGCCTGAATATCCAGTAGCTTTTATAGTATGTGAGAGAGACAGTTCAGTGTGTGTAAGATGGCTCACCCTTGGCCCAACTGTGTGTAAAATACATGTCGGTGTAACCCTTTTGGGTCTGCTCTGCACCTCTGCATAATTATCTTTTAAATTTCAGAGCACTCTGAAAATATGGGATAGGTGCAAAATGCCCTTGAATATAATTTATAAAAGCATATGGCATCTAATAATTGCATAACACCTTCTGGGACTGTCTGCTACAAAAACAGAAGTTTTTCATCAACTGGTCCCTGTACCAAAGAGCACTGCCACTAAAGGCAGCAAGCAGCCTGGTCTACTCCCTTAGGAGCCCCTGGAATGTGAAAGGAGATGGGAAGGAGCAAAACATTCAGATTTAGAGGACTTCAGTAGTAGAGGACGAGCTGTAAGAAAATACAAAGCAAGAGCTCGGGAGAATGTCTGAGTAGAGGAAATTAGGTGAAGGAGGATTCGGAGTATAGGCAGCTGGGATAGCTATAGGAAGAGCAGGTGGTGGAGGAAGTGGGATACAAACATGAGAAGCAGGAGCATTTGGAGGGAAGGGAAAGCCTGGGATGGATTACAGGTTCTCATACTGTGCCCACTGGCTACTTTTCTCCAAAATCTGGAACTGAGCCTCAGAGACCCAAGTGTCTGAGCTACTCTACTGCAGAGAAAACGTGTCAAACCCATGGGGTGAGTGTGAGTTCTGTGCATCTGCCCTCTCTTGCCATCAGTTATTTTTGGTAGAGAGCTGAACTGCAAATGTAAGGTGTTTAAATGCAGCTGCTGGTGCCTGTTTTAGCACTGATACAAGTACAGATGTTGGAAGACCTTTTTCAAAAGTTATTTTTAGATAAGGAGGTACATTATAAATCCAGACTGTACGTATAAAACCAAATCCTCCAAAGCAAAGCTCTGCCACTGTGATTTGGAACTGCAGCTTCAGTCCTGTCATGTGTCTGCAATGTGACAGTTGTTACTTACATATCCTCCTGTCTTCACCTGATCTTTGCCTCATGCCTTGCACAGATTTATTCTCTGAATCAGCATAGTGCAGTGAAGCTCTTCTCTGCAGGGCCCCTGCTTCATACAGCTGAAGAGAATGGATGGCCTTATGTGGAAATTTCAGAGAAGGCACAGTGGAGTGTGATGCTCTCCTGGCTGGAAGCAGCTGGCCATGCCAGCTTTTTTTTTGCAGGAGGTCACTTGTGCACTTCTGTCATTTGGTGCCCAGCATGAGTTGCCTGATTAGG
Source organism: Pitta sordida (assembly GCA_013390025.1). Taxonomy (NCBI): domain Eukaryota; kingdom Metazoa; phylum Chordata; class Aves; order Passeriformes; family Pittidae; genus Pitta; species Pitta sordida. The sequence goes on from WEKX01002389.1 coordinate 84,575, forward strand.
ATGTGCAGAAATGCTAATTTCTCTGGGATGTAGCTTAAGCAGTTAGGAGCTTTGATTGTTTGATACAAACTTGTGGCTCTCTGACACCGGGCGTTAGGAGCATGTATGGAGCACCCAACACTGATGGAGCCCTTGTTTTCTTCTTGTCAACCTGTACTTTAAACTGTAATATACATTGTTAACCCTGTGTTACAGCCATGTTGCAGAGAGAAGTCTGTTTGAAATTCCATGCTCTCCTCCTTGTCAGCAATATCTGAGAAGTAATGAAGAATATGAAAGAATATAAAGGGGCAAAAAAGTACTTCTCATTGAACTAAAAGACACTGTCATCCTGTGGAAAACAAAATCATTCAAAGGAGAGCCAAATTAAGTTATCATACGTATTTTTTAGTGTTTACCTAAACAGACTTAATGATTCTTCTGGCATGGTTTTCCGTAAGCTTAATGATATTTCTGGCATAGTTTTGTGTGTGTAGAATATGTACCCATGTGTGCAATAAACTGATCTGAGGCATCAAATGAAGCTGCCCCTCCTGCGCTATGTTCCCTATAGGGTTCTGCTGGGCTATCACCTTGTGTCCTCACTGGGTGTGTGACCAAGGTGGCATTTGCTAAACCTGGTGCCAGTTGTCATGACTGATCCTTGTTTCTTAGGCCTGGATCGTGGGGATTTATTAGTACCATGTGCATGTGCAGTTCCACACCACGAGTGTTTGCATGGTTGACACCAGGTCTAGCCAGCAAATCCTCTCAGAATACAAGCAGGTTTTCTGTGCGAGCCTCACCTCCCATATTTAAAGCAATGAAGTTATTAAGTGGGGAGGGAGAGGAAACAGAGGAGCAGCCTCAGCTCAGCAGCCTGGTCTGTGCCTTTGTCTCCACTTTTGCAGTGAAATGTGTCAATTGTTTTTGACTCTTTAAGGGATAAAACACTGGTGCTTTGTTTCCCTCAGCACAGAACTGCAGTGAGGGCAGCTTACTGAGGCCAGGTGTAGTTTTCATGACTGCCTTAATCTTGTAAGTGGCAGGAAGTGCCTTGCCTGAGCTGGTCTTCAGAAGGCATTACACAAGGAGAGAAAAGTGGGTTCTTTGGATCAGACCTTGATCTGCTGCCTGGCCTCCAGCTGCTCAGCCTTGTAGGAACGGGAGTTCTCCAGAATACCTCAGGGAACTGTGGTCTTGTGCACCCCAAACCTCTCTACAGTACAAACCCCAAAGACAACTGGGGTGTTCTAATCCATCCTCAGGAGCCACACTGTGTCACAGCTGGTCTGGCTCTGCAGAGGGGCAAACCTTCAGGACTTGTGTCTTGGGGAGAAAAGCCCATCTCACCCCAACCACTTTTGGTGGCAGGATTATAGCACCTTGTGCCACTTCAGGGAATTTGTCTGTTACAGACTCAAGCTCTGGTAGTAAAAGAAACAGACAAATTGGCTTCTCCAGTGCTAGTCCAAGTGAATATTTCTACTGAACTGCAACCAGTTGGTATAAATATCCAAAAGAACAGCTAGCAGGGGTCTGCCCTGTTGCTTGAGGTAGCAACAAGTCTTTTGGCCACAGTGACACAGGGGAAAGGAGGGCAGTACATCCTGCTCCTGCCACACGACTTTATCGCAGTATGCTTTTCCAAAGCCAGTGGACAGCTGTATGGTCAGGGGAGCAGACTGAGGTACAGTGGAATATGCAGAAAACACAGGTGTGTGTGGTCATGGCAGAACTGTCTCTGTCTAATGTCTATTCTGGTGTCCCCCTGGGCTGTCACTCAGGTCTGCAGAGCAGTGATACTGTCTGATTTGTAAGTTTTGCTGTGGTTTTACAGGTTTTACAGGTCTTTCTCAGTTGGGAATATAATTATCTGAGGAGACTGCCTGGAAAAAACAAGTGAATACTGGCAGCTGTGTGCAGACACTCCATGAGTTGCTGGACTTACGGGTTTTTTCTTACTCCTTTATGTTCATGAGTCCAAGGAGTTTACGGAAGATGAGACAACAAATTTTGCTGAATTTCTTTTTAAAGCTGTTCAGTTATAGCAGCCTTGAGAAGGCTGTGGGAGCAGCTTCCACTGGACAGAGTGGAAAATATCTGACAGGCTAGCTCAGGATCCATCAGGCTTTTTTGGACCACATTTTGGCTTTTAAACTACAGGAAGCCTTAGCACAAATAGAAAACATGGACATTTTGGAAACAAATCAAAAGGAGTCATGAAGTGTCCCCCACATGCCTTCAAATCCTCCCTTTCCTCTCCCTTCCCAGTCCCAAATCTCCTCAAATGTTTTGTCCCAATCTCACCAACTTGGACCTGAAACCTGTTTGCACATGAATTCTACTACTAAAAAGGGTTTTTCCAAAGCTGTGTTACTTTACTGGGTGCAGGGACTTTGTTTTCATTAGGAGCATTAAAGCCTTTTGTCACTTAGTTAATGCTGAAGCTGGTGACGAGTGTTTTGCAGCTGTTAGAGCTGTTGCAGGTTACTCCACTTTCTCTTGGACTGACCTACCTCCCTCTGACGATGGCAAAAGGAGCAGTTGTATGGCTGCTTTGCTCTCTTAAGGGTACAATTTCCCTCCCTTTTCCATTTTGAAGGGGTTCCCTCTCCCTTTCTCTGTATCCTTGTCCAAAGTCTGTTCTGGCAACTTTCCCCCTCCTTTGGCTGGGGAGGAGGAAGCAGGGTGGGAAGGGAGGAACAAACAGTTGTCCTTTGGGTTTCCAATCAGTGCAGCTCCTTAGAAGGCTGGCAGTGTGAGCTCAGTCCTTAGGAAAGCTCCTCATTCATTCAGGAGGCAGCCTGAGCCAACTCTGCCCTAGTCCAGGACCAAAGAGGTAGGGAGTTTGGTCCTTCCCAGCTTGTAGGACCATTGCAGCTGGCACAGGCTCCTCTTCCCTGTGTTTAATTCATGCAGTGCACTGGAGGACCATGTTGGAATTGTGGAGATCAGCCTGTCTCAGGACACTACTGAAATGTTGCTGTGTCGATGCTTAAATTCCCATCTCTGTGAATGCTTGAGATTGAGAGTGAATGTAGGAAGATGCCCAGTGAGGTGTAGCATAGCCCAGGCCAGTCTGATGGCACCTCAGCACTAGGGGAGAGAGTTCAGGATTTGCTGTCAACCTGTTTCTGGGTGTTTTGATCTCCGAAGTGTGTTTTGAGTCGGGAGGATCACAGCTGAAATCTCATTAGCAAATGATAGGCCTGGTGTGTGGAAATCTCCCTCACTGACATCTTGATCTTACTCTTGATCTTACTCTGCCACTTCTGGTCAGCAGGACTAAAAATTCATTCTTGTTTTGCAAGTGAGAACACAGTGTCGCTGCCCTGGTTTACAGGTGGCAGTGGGAAGAGCTGTGGTATGCAGTGGGAAGAGGGATTTTAACATGTTTACAGAAGTAATTTACAGTTATTCTGATGGTATTGCTTGAAAGCATTAGTTTTTTAGGGATACACAAAGTCCTGTCTAGAACTGGGTTTTGAAAGTACATATGCCTGTAATAAGCCATCTGGTCTCATTTAGCTCAAGAAAGGTTGGTCAGTGCTAAAAGTAGTTTTCTTAGTGTTGTTTTCCCATGAATTTGTGTCTTAATATCCTCTGTCACCTGGCATACTACTGAGTGGTCCCTAAATCAGTAATGGTCCTCAAATCTGTAATCTTGCAGGGTGGGGACATTGCTATTAGCAACAGATGAAAAATGGAGTGATGCAATAGTATGCTATACTGCCTTACATTCAGTATTTCCACCTTCAAAAGCAGAGCCCTACTGTCCAGATTTTAAAGAAACCTTGCAAATGCTGTTGTGCTGCAGGCAGGGACAGGTATGCTGGAAGGGAAGCTGCACAGCCATGGTATTACATCGTGTTAGATATGGACATGGGATTTTCTGGCCTTTCAAGCCTCCTGGTCCTCTACCCTTGGGAAAGGTACTGTACTAGGAGGCAGACCTAGAGTGCCATTAGCTCCAGGTAGGCTTTTCTTGAATTTACAGGATGTAAGGGAAGCAGGACTCTGCAGACACTGGGATTAGCAGAACAGTTCTGGTCTCAAGGAATTCCTGTCAGCAGCTCTCCAGAAGTTTTTGAAAAATAAAAAGGAATAAAAGAGACGGATGGGGGAAGCCTGTTCTTTTTTAGCTCTGTAAGGGCTGATTTGTTTCTGCAGTGACAATGGTGCGATGGGCAGAACACAGCAAAAATGCACTAAGGGTTTCTCTCAGCTCCTTCCCTGCAGTGACTGTAGCAGCGGCTTCCTTGGGGTAGAAGCATTGGGTTACAGCTAAAGCATCAAGAGGCAGGGGAAGACTTTGATATATGTATTAGCAGGGTCTATTCAATCCTTGGTCTGCTTTGTTTTCTTATTTTCTGTCTGCGTTGCTTATTTTCGTCTCCCTGGGTGCTTCTCCTAAGACTTCTTAGCTCGCTGGTGTTTAATCTTCATGATTTGTCTGCAGCCCCACTTGCTCTAATCTCTGCAGGTCACTGTGCAGTTTGCATGTTTGGTTCTCTGTGCCTGTTTGCTGTGATCAGCACATCTGATCCTGGTTGAATTTACATCAAAACAACACCTGACAAAGAAGCCCAACCTGATAATGGGCTCTAGTTTCTTCTCAGCAACCCAAACAGGTGGAGGCGGGCAAGGGAACGCTGGCAGGACCACAGGGGAGTTCATGCTCCACTTTTCCTCATGGTTTGGGTTTCCCTCCTGCCTGATGGAGCACTGCAGAACCCACTGCTGCTGTAAGCACCCCAGAAATAGAGCTGCCCCTGCCAAGGAGGAAAGCAAGACAGAGGTAGGCCTTGCTCTTCTGCAAAACAAATTCACTTGTGGGGAACTAATTAACTACCAGGGGGTTTGAAAAGGCTCTGCTGCAGTTGGTGTTGTAACTGCAGAAGTGCAGCTCAGAGTTACAGGTGTCTTTTCCCTGCAAAGAGAGCTGGCTCAAATGCCGGGGTCAGGAGAGATGTTACAGTTGCAGTATTATTGTTTGCTCCTTCTTTGGAGCTGGTCAAAGAAGAGGCTGATGAACTCAAGACTGGGTTCTGTAGCAAAACACTCCAACTTAAGTGTCAGATAATAAGGATTTGCATTTTCTTTTGTTTGTATAATTCATGCTGCCCAGACTGTTTTCCTTGTCTAGAGTTTGCTGATAGGGGCTGATTTTATATAATTATCCTACAGTTATGTATGATAATACATAAATGCAGTGATCGATACAGAGAGACATTTCCTGCAGTTGGGATTATTCTGAGAGGTACTGGATGTTGTTTGGGTTGGTGCCAGGGTTCAGGACACGTGTGCATGAGTGCAGTGCCTGGGGTTTTGCAGCACACGGGAGCTGCTCATCTTTGGTGCTGCAGTGGTGGTTGAGGTGCCCTTTGTCCTCTGCTGGAAAGAAAACCAGTGGTACCACATCCCATCTCCGGTAGGTTTCACCTATAGGTGTTGGGCCCCTGGTACTCTCGGGGCCTGCAATTCTCCAAGAAATAGGTGAGTTTATGGGCACTGATCCATCCTGGCAGTCTGTGTGTTCTCACCCTGAGCTGGAGACCTCTGACAAAGGGGAAAGCTCAGCTTCCAAAAGGCTGTGAGGGGAGACTTGGAGCAAGGACATGTCTCTGTTCCTCTGGCACAGCACAGGAGATTTGAAACCAGGAGTAAGTGCAAGGGACAGGAATGTGTGTGCTGGGAGCTCCCCGGAGCTCCTCCGGGGATGTGGCCAAGGACTGCAAAGGTCCTGAGTACAGGAACTCCAGCTCTGCATGCTCTGCACCGAACCAAGTTTTCTTATTCTTGGGCTAGGAATCCACTCAGTAAAACCCACATGTTTGGTGAGGTGACAGAACCTGGAGTGGTTGGCTGAAGGACAGAAGTTGGAACTGGAGCAAGGCTAAAAGTGTCATCCCCCTTGGTGAGATTTTAGCTCCTTTCATTCCTGGTAGAGTTGGAGATGACTGGTTTCTCCCTGGTGTGAGTGCTGTTTCCTGGGGGAGCCGAGGATGGACCGTCAGGACAGCCCTTCCCACCTCACCTGCTGGAAGCCCTGTGGCCTGAGGGACCAGAGGTGCTGTGCTGCCCAGCTGTTCACCTCTAGCCCTGCTGTGCTGATAGCCAGCTGCTTGGGGATTAAAGGTGCTAGTAAAAAAAATAATAATAGTAACACTGCAGGCAGGTTTGATTTATTATGTAGGGACTGTAGTATTCAAATGAGCTCATGATAAATGGAAGTATTGGCCCAGTAAGTGTTGCTTTGGATTTTGCCCTTGGGAAGGCTATGGTTTCATAGTGCAGTGGTGATTTGAGATAGTCCAAGTTCTTATTTGGGTGGTGGATTTTTTTTTCCCTCTTTCAAGGCTCTTTCTGGGTTTAAAGCGACTTTCAGTTGTGATCTGTTAAAACAATTTCCAGCAAACTATCTCTGCCTGTCCTTGTTTGTTTATGACATGGGACTTTTATTTTGTTTTCTACTGTTTTAAACCCAGTCTTGGGTGTGACATTTGGCATATCTGCTCTTTGCTTTCTGCTCTTCCCACTGAGGAGGGTGGTGGGATATCTGGAAGCTGTGAATTACAGAGGCGAGCTGTGCTTTAGCCCATCTTAATTTAAAAGTACAGCTCTTAGAAAAACACAGTGCCTCACTCCCTCTTCTTCCCTGACACGTGAAGCAATTATTTTCTGAATGAAAGCATAGATAAATCCCTTTCTCTAAAAGGGATAAATCTCTCTCTCTAATCTCGCATAGAGGGCACTGTTCCTGTCCCAGCTGGTCAGTTCCTGTTCCTCAAGGTATCAGAACCATCCAACAGCCACCAAATTCAAATATTGAACCCCTAGCAAAAGACAAAACAAGAGAGGGGTGAGGCCATCCCACTTACTCTCTGGAAGTGCATATGGATGGGTGCCTTTCCTCCCTCTCTGTCCTGAAGGTTTAACTCCTGGCTGCCCTGGATCTTGTGTTTGCAGCCATAGTGTAAGATTCACCTAGAGAGCACAAGTAAGCAGAGGCTTCAAATGAAACAAATCAGGAAGTGAAATGAGAATCTCACCGTGGCACAGCATTAAATCCTGGATTTGCATTAGACTGAGTGGAAAGTCTGGAACCTGCATCCCAAGATCAAAAATAGCACCAAGCAGCTCGAACACCACTAATTGTGCGTTTACAGGAGAAAAGCAGAAACACGCTGAAAAGTTGGCTCACAGTAGCAGTTGCTGCATCCTAATCTCCCGGTTCCTTTCTTGCCTTGCTAATAAGAAGTAAGACTAATTTAATTTTCACAACATCCCAAATCTGTGGCTCTATGATTCAGAGACTTAATAAGATTCTCTGGGTGAGCCAAGAGAAGCTTAGTGGTTTTGAGCTTACTTTCTGCTTACTTTCTGGATTTCAGTTTCGGGACATTTGTGCATTACGGGTGGGTTTTTTTTAAAAAAAGAACTTGTATTCCATCAGGATTACTGGTGTCTCTGTTTAAAGTTATTATATGTGTAAATTGGTTGTGCTGGAGCTGGGTAAGATCTTGAACAAAAAAAAGGCAAATTTTGGCAAAACACAGCCATTTCATGACTTGTTTTGATCTGCCACACTTTTTTTTCTAGAGAGAAAAGAAACAAACCTGTTTTGTTCCAGCCGTTTCCAAATGAAAGGCTTTGAGACTTTCCTCTTCGTAGCAGCATTTCATTTGCAGTGATCTTTGGAGCTAACTTTTGTTAAGAGGCTGAAGAATCAAAGCGAAACATTTGTTTTAGTCGACCTCAAATGATTATTTTTTTTTTAACTTTTTTCAGGATTGCTAGCGAACCGAAAAATCAGTTATTCACCCAGCTTTATACCCTTATACTGATAGAAACTTCAGAGCCCTGCCGTGACTGTTTATGTGGTGCAGCTGCCCCTAAGCCCTCTGTTTATGTGTTGGTAAATTACTCTGCTTCTCAGCGTTGCATGAGACAGTAAACCATGAGCCTGGGTTTTCTCCCTTGGGTTAACAAGGAGGCAATGTTTTACAAAATATGCTTTTTATCTCTTCTGTGGCAGGTATTACCTTAGCTGGCGGAGGTGCATCTGTAGGATCTGTTGTATGCTAAAGGCACACTTGGCTGTGTGAGGAACTGGGTTTAAAGCAGCAAAGTTGAGCTCGGCTTTGGGGTTAGCTGGACTTCAAAAAGATGAATGCAATAATCAAGAAAAGAAAGTCCCTAATTTCAGGGTTAACCACAGTCAAAACCCACATTTAAAATGTGCTCTTCTTATGGTTACTCTGGGTGATAAATTATATATTACATGAAGCTATTGGGTTGTTTTAACTCTTTTCATCAGGGCACATTTTCGCCATGTAGAGAATTATCTGCAGATGGCACAGGGCATTCTGGAACAACAGAGCCAAATTTGCCTGTTTTACTGAAGTTGGAGGAAAAAATTTAGATCAATCGGTTTAGAACAGACAACATAACCAGAAATATTTGGTCCTGGATTGCAAGTCTGCTGGAGAGAAAGGAGCCAGGCCAAATGGGTTTGTTCCTGCTGTTTATCTTAAATCTTAATTTAAGCTTAAATCTTGATGCCACTCACTTGAAGCATTGAAGCATTTAAAGCAGCACAAGAAAACTGGCTCAATGTGTGAATGTTCCTGAGGTTGTAGTTTTCCCTTTGTGCCATTGTCCCACTGAGCCCTTCCCAGCCATCTGGGTGCATTTTGGCACCTAGACATAGTGCCAAAAGCCAGTTTTGTCTGGGCAGGGATGCTGGGCAGGCTGGAGTGACTGTGCCTGCTCTGAGCCCAGCTAGGATTTCCTGGAGAGGACTGTTCTTTATTTTTAAATCAGATTTTTTTTATCCTCACCCTTGGAGAGCACCAACCCTGCCTCAGGTCAAGGCATGAAATGAAATTAGTTGGAGCCAAGTGGACTTGCTACCGCCCAGGAGCAGGCTGTGGGAATGTGGATTTTTCCTCCCATCCCGTCTGAGGACACTTCAGTTTAGCAAGTCCCATGCCCTTAGACCCCTTCTTCTTCCCAAGTCTTGTTCACCCCCTGCACTTCTGCTCCCTGGGGGGACCTGTCTGGGGGGAGCAGCTCCATGGCGGCGGAGCCAGGAGGAAGGTCATGGCAGGAGCACAGGGTGTGGGAGGGGAGGCAGGAATAAGAACTTCTGGCAGGAGGGAGCAAGCTGGGACTTGCTCATCCCCGTGGCCACATCGAAGAGTTGTCCCTCCTGCCCAGCACGTTCCTCTCCTTCTTTCCCCCACTCCTTTGCCTGGGATGACAGAGTCCTGGGGTGTCTGTGCCTTCATGTGTGGGACTTTAAACTGGTTGAACAAACTCACAGAGGATGATTCACTGGACATGTTTTGGCCCTCACTGTGTTTCTGCAGTGTCTGTCAGCAGCTTGCAGTTTTTAGAGCTGTGCTATTGCTGCTGTTCTGCATCACTCCCATCCCCAGAGCCCCCACCACACACCAGGGATGTACAAATCATAATCAGTGCTCCTTCCTGCAAGTACCTCTGGGTGTCCGGGTGATCCCTGGCCCATTAAGTCAAGGCTTTTCAATAACCCAAATTGAGTAGCAGAGGCAATTATGTGATTTTAGTGGGTTTTCTGGTTGGATTGGAGTTGGACTGGACAAAGGAAACCATCCAGAGTTCAGTTTATAGTAAGTAATAAGCCTTGAGAGTAGCGAGGCCAGGCAGTTTGGAGAGTGACCTGTAGCACTGGAGGGATGGAGAGAGCGTTTTGAACTGTGCTTAGAACTACTGCTCTCTGACGCTGTTGCCAAGTGTGTGTGTGGGGAGGTGTCGTCTCAGCAGGGGTGGCCTCGCTGCCAGCGTTGCTTCTGCCTGAGCTGTCGCCTGCATCTGCAGAGCAAACTGCAAGCTCAGCTCTTCCCTGGCTCCCCTGCCCTATTCCTTCCCTGAATCCTTTTCCTTTCCAAGGTGGGAGCAGCCTGGCTCCCAGAGCAGCGTGATCCAGTTCTCCCTCCCTGGCTATGGCAGCTGTGAGTCACTGTGCTCGCGAGGTTCGTCAGCGGGAGGAGCTGGTCCAAGGAACGTGATGGTGACGCCGTTGGAGCACAGCCAGCTCGGGTCTGTGCCCATGGTGTTCCCTGTGTCACAGCATCGGAGTGCTGGAGAGAGAGCAGCTGCTGCGTGTGGAGACCACTTATAGTCGCAGGTAACCCCTAAAGGCTTTTCCAATCCTGGGTTTGAGCTACTCCTCTCCTGACCCCCAAGCTCCTCCTTGGGCTAAAACTCCACAGCTGGTATCAAGCCTCGCTGCTGGAGCTGGATTATCTCTGGGTTGCACTAGTCAACCCCTGTGTGATTTTTAGGTTATCACTGCTGCTTCCCAGTGTACATATTTCCTTCCTGGGGGATATGACCTGGGCCCAGACCCTGCTCTCGCTTTCATCCAGTGAAAGGCAAAGTCTGGCAGCGCAGCTCAGCAGACCTTCCTGAAACCTTGGTGTAGCCTAAAGCAGTGTCCCCAGAGCCCCTGTTACTGTAGCCTGGGGGGAGGTAAGATGTTTCAGTGCACCTGCACCAGCTGCTCTACTACTTTAAAACAGTTGTATACAGGACAAATATTCTTCAAACAGAAAATGGGTACTCCTCAGCCCTGGAATGGGAGCATTAACTTGTCTGTCTTAGGCTGGGAGCAGCCATCAGTGGCTGAGGTGACCCTCAGTCTCACTCAGGGTGGCAGAAGCTGCTTCCTTGCATTGCTGGCTGGAGGAAAGAGCTGTGGGAGTAGGGGGCTGGGCTTTAAAATGCCTGGAAGTGGATACTCCACTGTGTTCATGTCCCGAGCCAGCTGCTGGGCCTTGCTTGAAAATGCTGCTACTAAACCAGTCAGGACTCAGCCCCCTCATCCACAGCCACCAGATTTTTCCGGTTTCCCTCGATTTTTCCCAGTGGGTTCTCCTACTTTTCCCCCCACATCCCTTAGTTTAAGGTTCTATTAGGCAGATCTGCTTCACCAAGTTTTCCCACCAAACTGAACAGGCAGGGATAGAGATGCAAACGACTTAGTGTGGCAGTGATGAAGGATTTAGGTGGAAACCACAATGATACCAACCCCTGGCAGGGAGGAAAAAGGCAGTGGTAGGAACCTTTTTCTGCCTTACAGGGTTTTGTCCCTTTGTGCCTCCCACTCCAGCAGACCACCTCTACTCCCCCCTCCCCAAGCAGGCCGGAGCAGGCTGGCCAAATTAGCTCTGCTGGAGGGCTTGTGAGCAAGGCAATAAACTCCCTTTGGAGCAGCCAAATTAATCCCTTCCCCATGCAAGCTGTAGGGCATTGTGCAAGGAAAGCAAGATAGATGCTACCCTACCTGAGTATTGTCTTCTTGCAGACTTCCAGGGGTTTGTGGCTTTTCTTTGTCCGTTTTCCTCCACATCTCTAATAAATGCACAGCTTGGCATAATCACAAAATCCATGTCATTCCCACTCACTCCAGGAAAAAAGCAAGTACTGAAGGCTGTAGGCCAAACTGTGTGAAGGAGAGAAAGCAAGGGAAGGAAGAGGACAAGGGGGAGGAAGCCCAGTGAATAGGGGGAAAAGGAGAGGAAATAGTCCAGGGAGAGTTGCATGAGGTGGAGAAGGCAGGGCCAGAAGAATGGAAGGAAATCCTTGCAGAAATGGGCTATTTGCAAGCTGTTCCTTCTGTGCCTTCCCAATGCAGATGCTCTGGATCTGGAGATGTTTGGGGAGGAATTTGCTGGCTTTTGGGGACATGTCCCCAGAAGGGAAAAGGGAGAGGGAATGAGGACTGGAAAGAAACCTCTCTTCCCCTGACCCTGGGGCACCTGGAGCATGAGTGCCCAAGGATGAGGTGTGGAAGTTGGTAGGTGTGCCCAATCCACTGCCACACACAGAGCCCCCACAGACACAGCACACGTAGTCTTATGGTTCCTTCCCCCTCCCTGGCCACCTTGTTCTTTGAAGGAGAAGGAAGGGTGGGAGGAAAAACCCATGATCTTGCTGGCCTGCTGCCAGTTGCTAAGGCAGTTTCTTCAAAAGGGAGGGGAGCTGTGGAAGGAGGGAGCTGCCTGGAGAGGAGGCAGATGATGAATGCAGGGACGAGGCAGAGCGAGCAGCCTGCAGCCACCAGTGAGAGGCAAAAGGGACCACATGCTGAGCAGGAGCAGAGGGGAAGGAGCCCAGAGGAGAGGGGTGAAATGGAAAGGGGCAGTGAGGACCAAGGAGAAGCTGGTCCTTGCACAGCATCCCAGTGGACCTGTCTCAGCTGATGGGCAAGCTGTGGTTCAGAGCAGCTCTGTGAAGCATTGGAGGGGATTTTATTCCCCAATGTCTTTCCCCTGCTGTGGTTTCTCTGGTGAGTACGAGGTGCATGTGGTCCAGGGAAGCTGGGTGTGCTGAGTGGGCAGGGCAGGGAGCAGGGCTCACTTCTATAGCCAGTGCTGGGAGAACACATCCCACCCAGGCTAGAGGCAGGAAGCATCCCATCTGGGTGAGGGTGCCAGGGTGCACAAGGGTGCTTGTTGCTGTCCCCTTCTTGCCTCAGTGCTGCGTTTTAGTATCTTTCTGCCCGCATAGCATATACTTAAACAAGGTCTGTGAAAGCAAGTGACTGCCTGGCCCCAACTCCCTGATCTTCCAGTTATTTGGCCCAGAAAGGAGCTTAGCGTGGCTCTTGTCAGCCGCAAAGTTGCACTGACTTGTGATACTGAGCAGCAGCAGAGCTGAATGCAGACCTGGGCCATCGCTGCTGGCAATGAGCTGCTGCTCAGCACTGCAGTGCCTCCTCTGCCTGGAAACCTACTCTTGGGGCACACTGGCAGATGTTTCTGAGGGAGGGAGAGGCCGTCCTTCAGTCCTGAGGGTAGGCCAGACTCCTGTCACCTCGAGAAACAAGGTGTGGTGTTGGTGTGAGACACCTTGTCCACTGTGGGTCACTGCCTGTGCTGAACTCCAGCCTGGGCTCACTGAATGGGCAAGCAAGGGCTGGTTGTGGACAAATCCTTGTCTAAGCAGACACTACAGGAATATGCAACTCTCTGCATGGGGACCCCATCTTAAATAAAAGCCCAGAGCACTGGTTTGCCCTCACTGAGGTGGAAAGCTGGAGGGTTGGTGTGGGTGGGAAGCTGCTCACTTAGGAGGAGGTAAGAAGAGCTCGGTGCAGAATCTTGGTGTTCTGGGCTGGAGGCATCTCCAACTGACGAGCCACAAGAGAGTAAAGAGGCTCTTAAAAGGTTGGTGGGCAACAAAACTGGAGCAACTTTGAGGGTGCAACACTGGCACCTCCACAGGTCCTACCTTGGGTAGTCTGGCAACTGGACGTGTCTGAAGGGGACCTGCCAGGCTTGATGTAGCCTGGAAGGGAGTTTGAGCCACTGGGGAAAACCCCACTGAGCCCAACGCTTGCTAAGCAGACAGAAATTCAATCCCCGGGCCGGCTTTAATTCTGCCACTTCTCCTTTCTTTGCGTTTCTTGCTCCCAATGTCCCCTCAGCCATTTGTCCCCGGGCGGCAGCTGGTGCGCAGCCCGCGGTAACACGAGCCCGGTCGCTGCAGCCGAGATGTTCCGAGTGGCACGTCTGGGACGGGGAGGACTCACCGCTTTCCCGTCTGAATTTCGGCTCGCTGCAAATCCAAAATGGAGCAGTCGTGCTCCTGTGGGTGTAGGAGGCCGGGTGGGACGGGAGTGACTCATGTGCCGAGCTCCGCATCCCGAGCGGCGCTCCCGGGCTGCTGCACGGCTTAAGCCAAAGGGAGGGGAGAGATTTCCCTCCTGGCTGGCCCTGAAAACAAACACCATGCAGCTGGAGGAGCCGGGGGGAAGAGGGCACTGATAAACGAATTAAGGTATCAGATGTTTCCCGCTGGGATTTAACGCCCTGAAGGCCAGTGTATTGGAACTGAGCAGGTTCTGCTCTCTCTGGGCCAGCCCAGCAGCTCCCTGGGAAGCTCTCACACCACAGCAGAGCTGAGCATCCCTCGGCACACGGAGTCCAAGAGCGGCTACAGGAGGAAACGGCCTGGGACGGACAACACCCTCACGCCAGGAACTGGGCTCGCACAAGGTGATATTCCTCTTGTTCTGTCAGGTGGAGTGGGGTGAGACGGTGCCGTCCCTCCCCTGCCACCTCCCCCCTCCTGCAGCCCTCAGGGAGTCTGTCTCCCCCGACTGTACTCTTTTGTGGAGGGAAAGAACAAAGCCAGAATTTATTTTAATTGTTTATTGTATAATATAAAACTACAAAAGTAAGACTGCTCATTTCCATGTACATTTGTCCAATTGTTTTTTGATTACAGCCCATACCTACATGTGAATACAGTAATCTGGTTTCAGATGTCTGTAATATTGCATAGAAAAGGCACAGCTCTAAGGTCTGTGGGAGAGGAAAGGGAAACACAGCCTTTTTTTGTTTGTTTTTTTGTTTTTTGACAATAACAAGCCCTGTTCAAACAACCATGCACTGAACATGTCACACTATTTACACCTTTTCCAGAATCTTGGTGCCTTTACAGGCATTAGTATGGAATACACTCAGAACTAGATAGGAGTTGAGGTTGGGATTTTATCTGCAATTCGTGTTTTTGAAGATGTTCCAGAAATTTCATTAGGCTTATTTTCAGAAAAAGTGCTTAAAAAAGAACTATTTGAAAATGTTCAGTCTCATTAATTAATATTGAAAGCAACTTGCACAGAAGCAGGGTACTGGAACTGGAGGTGGGGGGAAAGAAAAAAAAAACCAAACCAAAAGAAACCCTGTAACAAGGAAAAAAGTTCACAACATGCCAGAGTGAATTAAACCATTTCTCAGACAGGACCCACTGCAATTTACTCAATTTAATAGTAATAAATAAAGTGTAAACTTTGGATTCAAAATACCAGTTTTGGATTTGGAATAACCCAGGCTCTTACCATGCAGTGTTGAGGGAAAAACAAATGAAATGTCAGGAGGGTGGCTTTCCTGTCTTCCTGTTCCAGTTGGCTGCAAGGAAGTTGCCAGATCAATGCATTTATACAGGACACTGCTTAAAGCCACCCCCTTCAAGAGGGATGTTCCCCCTCTTTTGCCTGCCTGCAGGGCTGTGAGGTTCTGCTGGTCCCCAGAGCCATCTGTGGTGCCTGAGGACTTGCTGGTTGGATGAAGAACACCACAGGTGGGTTGGATTTGGACAGGCAAACATTCTGCCTGGGGGATGTCTCCCCTGGCCCTACATCCTGGCAAGGTGGTGGTGTCAGCTCTGGCACAACTTCTGGGGCCAGAGGTACCATCCTGCCAGTCCTCCAGCCCCAGGGACTTCTCCTGGGTCTCCCGTGGGTGTTTTAAAAAAAGTCTTTTTCCAAACCTTGCTCAGCATGATGGAGGTGATTGCATTTGCTCCGGTCTCTGGTGGCAGATTCCAGTAGTGTGCCAAGGGAGGCCCCTCTCAAGAAGCCGAGGGGGGTAGGAGCCCAATTAGGACTAATTTTGAACATAAAACTGCCCCTCCTCCAATACCTTTTTTGCATATTTCAAACAACCAGACCCATATTAGAAAAAGAGTGTAGGGAAAAAATTAATCCTGTGATCCGTGCATATCCTGACTGGAACTCAGTTCATTCTTTCTGAATCTGGCTCCCATACCCTTTTCCATACAGATTTACATTCCTACAAGAGGATACATTCCTACCATACATTCTGTACATGTTACAATTCAGATGTTGTTAGCTTCACAATAAAATAAATATATTTACAGAAGAAAAAAAAAAAAAAAGAATAAATAATTTATGAAAAAAATCACTTCAAATCCAAAGCTCTTTTATTCTGCTCCCATCTTGTCACTTCATTGCACGTTAATGTCTATCTCCATCCCTGGTGTAGGTCTCAGAGAAATTCCATGCATGGCTGCTGCCAGGGCTATGGCAAAGGCCAAGCTAGAGACAGTGACTGTGCAGGGAGAAAACCACAGCTAAGCCCTTCCCACCCTGGCCTGCACCAGCCTTTCCAACCTTTTGCTGAGTCCCGTAAGTCAAGTAGGTTTCTGTCCTATGGGACTCCTGTAAGGATTCTGCCACAGAACATGCACTTCAGCACCAAGGAGCCACAGACATCACCCAAGTGGTGAAGTGGATTTAGAACTCAACTCCTGCTCTGTGGATATAAAAAATTAACTCTACTTAACAGCACAGGTCTCCAAAAATTGCATCGATGGTATCTGTGTAAGTACATAAGTAATCCCAAAAGAAATGGCAGCTCCAGCACACTGCAAATCAGTTTTTAACCACAGCAAGGCCAGTTACCATGTGAAACTGGTGGTGTTAGCAAGTTTGTGCAAAAGACACACAACCCTGGCTAAGGTGTTTCCAGGTATCAGAGGTGCAGAATCAGGCAGGGCTGTTGGTTCTCCCAGGGGTACTGAGGACTGTGGCTGAGCAAGGGCTGGGTGTGAGCTGAAACTGTTTCCCTGCTTCTACCCCACCCCTCCCTTTCCATGGTCCCTAAAGCTACACTTGGTCAATGGTTTTCTGTCTGAGTAGTAACTTACTTCCTTTGTAGTCTGTGTAAGGACCGCAAATTGGTCAGCATCCCTGTACTTCACCGAGTTCAGCTTGGGAAAAAACTGGAAAGAAAACCCACCCCCTCAGCCAATGCCCCCCCTCCTTCCCCAGCCCCATGTCTCACTCTAGTAGATGAATTGGGAGCCAGAAATGTGTTTCACAGCTGTACACGATGCATTTCATTTCCATTAGGAGTTCCTTCATTACAAAAATGTATTTGCTTTTATCCTGTGTCTGTGTGCATATCTATGTTACATCTATCTCTATACTAATAAATATATATGGCCTGTTTTAAAGTGCCAATTTATAAAAAGCTGCCGCCTTAAGAGGCAGCAAGACCCAATTTCATCCATGACAAGAAGGGAGCAGAACTGACTGAATATTGCCAAATGACGTAAAACATAATTTAAAATTTCTTAAATAAATATAAAAGTTATTCCTAAAGAAGCCATAGGCATGTCAACAATATTGGTTGTAACCGGCACTCAACAACTAAAGTACCATTGGAAAACTAAAATGCCATAGCAACTTCAGCAATAGGCATGATACATTGCAAACATTTTTTTTTAAATTAAATGTACACCACAATGAATTTTAAAAAAAAAAAACCACAAAGCTATTGGTGCAGTAAGGAGAAGACTTCTCAGGTGTTATGGGGGAGGGGACCATGCATAGAAAGCTGTGTCTGTATATTCGTTGTAAAACAGGTCTATAAAGTGTAAAGCAGGTAACACAGTTGATACAAGAACCCAACTCTATACGAGATGCCAAGTGATGTCACACGACTGGCTCCAGTTTCAACAGCAATGGATATTAAAGCAAGTCCATCCAGTGCAGGTACGAGATGAGCTTCACTGCAGTAATACTGAAGTTGCCTTTTTCAGCACTTAGCACAGTGAGGTGGGAGAGGGAGGGCGAAATGCTCTAAGAAAGGGCGAGCGGACGGTCCCAGCCCTGCTCTGCCGCTGGCACAGCCATCAGTCGGGAAGATTTCTGGGAGAGGTTGGCTCTCGGTGGGCTGTGGGTGTGTTGTCTAAACCGTTCTGAGGAGCTTGGGGGTGAGGAAGTGGTGATGTGCTGCCATGTTAGGTGGGGACAGCCCAGTGCTGGAGCGGGAGCTGCAGCCATGGCAGCACTCAGGACCCCCTTGGGGGAAGTTCCACAACTGTTTCCTGCCAACTGCTTCACATACATGTTGGAAAAGGACATGGCTCTAAGTTTCAGGAATCACAGTAGTGCGCAGTGGGTACAGCAGGGAGCAAACACTTGTGAAACTCCGGCAGAAGCAGCTCCCAGCCCTTTCTTAAAGCACTTTTTTTGTTTGCATTCAGGGAAACTGACTGCAGGCTTATTTGATCCAATTTTCTCTTTGCACCATACACATATAAAACATTACAACTCTGTATAAAAGTACAAGTGGTTCTTGTACATCTGAATTATGCAGGAACTATGTGAGCAAATCCTATCAAAATAGCTATTTTTTTGAGTGTATAAACAGCATTTGTTTTTAGAAAAAACAATATCATAAACTGCAGAATCTGTACAAAAATATAAAATAAATTTGGGCAGCAGTTTCTAAACAGCCATGTAAATGCAACACTTAAATAGGAGCAGGTTAATGCCTCCAAAAGGCTGAATTGCTAAAGTCAACCTATACAGGGCTAAAATGGTATTGGGATTATCTAAATAATAAATTTTTTTACCTCTTGCAATAAAACTTATAGAAAAAATAGACAAGTATGCACATGCAATTTACAGCTTTCCCCAACATAATCCTTGTGCTTAGCTTTTACCTTTTTTTTTTTCATTTTTTCCTTTTTTTTCCCTTGTAATAACACAACATTGTCTACAATACATATTCTTTCCTATACCAGAATATTCGGTCTTCCTTGAGGAACCACTTTAAAAAAAATACATTAGAAGTGGTCATACATGGATGAAGGCACTCCAACTCTGCTCGAAGCAAAAACTAGTGTGATCCTTTTCTTTTCAAAAAAGGCAAGCAAGGATGCATGCACAGTGCTGTGAATCGGGGCTGGGAGGGACTATGGAAATACTACCAAGTGTATATACTGGTACTTAAAATTTAAAAAAAAAAACGTTGCTATATTTCTAATATTTTAAGACCCAACAAGCACCTCCATGATGTGATCCAGTTCTGTGAGATCCATTTTGAAAGGCTGATTTGGAGTTACTGGTTGACTGCTGTATGGAGCGAGAGTTTTTAGGAGCTCGTCTGCTGAGACAGGAGCCATTTTTGAGGCAGCCCCTGTGGCAGATGTGCAGGGGTCAAAATCATACATGGACGTATCAATGTCAGCGAACAGAATGTCATCCAGGGTCAAGTCTGTGAGGAAACCTGTGGAAGCTGTTATCTCAAAGTTGCCAGGTAGGGAGTCCATGAGTTTGGATTCAGCCGTTCTGCTCTCCAGGAGGCCCTCGGGCTTGTGAAGGTTGGACTCGCTGGGATGGGCTTTAGAGTCATCGGCTGCTGTTTCGGCTGCTACTGCCTCTGCGGAGGTAGGTGCTGGACAAAGCTCCTCGATTTCGTCCAAGGCTGAGGAGAAGCTGTCCTTGACTGGTTGGAGAGCAGGAGGTGGTGGTTTTGCCGGACCATCGTGCTGGACAGTCGGGGAAGTGCAAAAAGTGTCGTCCTCGAGCAAAGAGGCTGGGGTGAGGCAGGACTCCAGGGGCATAGTGCTTACGAAGTCAGTGGGGAGCAGGGGCTGGGAGGCAAGGTGGCTGAATGCCGGCTGGGCCTCGCGGAAGTTGTCGCTGAGAGGGTCGGCAGGCTGGGAAGCGGTTACAAACATGGGCCTCAAGCTGCCTTCTTGTTTGAGTTCTTCCTGGATTCGCCTCAACATGTTGTTAATTAAAACTGTCTTTTGCAAGCTTGGCTCGGTTAATGGCCTGTGGTTATAAAGTTTCATAAGGGAAATGTTGAAGATAGTCTGACGCTGTAAGGTGTAAGACACCTTAGAGGGACCATCTGTAGGAGACACCACTTTGCCTTCCAACCCATCTTCATGCTCGTCAAACTTCCGCTTTCCTCCTTTCCCCAACATATATCTGAAAGGAAAGAGAGGAGACAGATGAAGACAGCAAAGCAAGTGCAAATCTGCCCAGGTAAATAACTCAGTCCCAGCCCACAGCAGCGTAATGAGGAAGCAGGACCCGCCTTAGCACCATGCTCGGGTCCATCCTGCTCAAGCACAGCCTCACTGGTATGTTTCAATCAGGAATTCAAACAGTGTCTGTAATAGTCAAGATCTTGCATGGCAGCAAATCTCCTTGCATACATTGTGTATGGTCCCCCAAATATCTGTACAGAGGTCCACAAGCTACAGATATTGATCATTTCTTTAGGTTTCCTGATCAATGCAGTGCTATGCCTGGGAATACAAATGTAAGGAACCAAGGTTCTTACAATGGATTTCCTTTTTTTATTCAAAAATGTGTTCACAGGGGGAAGGGAAGCGAGACTCAAGCAATTGTATATTGAGAGAAAGCTTCCCAGTCAAGTTGGGAGACCCAGTGCTTTGGTACATCAAGATATAAGCATATGGGTTCATTTAACTGATTGCCTTAAGGACTTAACTACCAGAGCAGGAAATGTAGTTATTACACTCAGAATTAGATAAATTACAGATGAAGATTTGTCAAGTCTTTTAGCCTAATCCCCAAGATCACTCTCTGCACTACACTCTGCTGCTGGTCAGATGGCCAATTCTGAAGGAAACAAAGGAGATTTACCAAACTTGCCCTGCATTATAAATAATTTCTGAGCTACAATTAAGTAGGGCAGTTCAATCCCCAGTGCTATCGCTTCCAGGATGTTTCAGAAGCGCTTGGAAATGCTCCCCCACACAACACCGTCCCAACCTCATTTTGTCACCACTATTTTAGTGACATGAAGATCCCCCCAAAAGCAGAGGAATGAAGGAATCGCTGTGCTGTGACAGCAGTGTGACCTAATGTTATGCTCTCTCATTTCCCCAGGTAGACTGGTGAGGTGCTGAAGCCCTAACCCACTCACTCTTTTAACAGGATCACAGGCAGCTCCCTGCTCATTCCTGTATTCCTCCCTCTGTTCAACAAAACTCTAATAAAAAAGATTCCTGCCTTGTTTAAAAAAAACCAAGCAAAACCCAAAAACCAGAAGAGGCTTTTTAGCCACAACTACCCAGAAAGAAGTTGCAACAGCCATACAGATTTTTACCTCAAACTTGATTCCTCTCATATGATGCAGCTGTAATCTAGGAGACAAAACACACTTTCCTTACTTGAGTACAATTCCCTCAATGGGATTGGTGCCTGTGAAATCACTGCACCAGGCAGGTCTAACACCAATTGATCTTCAGACAGATATGTAGCTAAGGACTTACAAACATCCCCAAGAACGACTGACAAACATTTAAGAGCAAAGAGCTCTTTAGAAAGTGTGAGAGGGGGCAAAAGAACTCAGGGTTTCAATGCTAGAAGAAAAGAGCTTCAGAAAGCATTTGCCGGGTGGTAAATACAAAATCAGATCAGGTGAAGTGAGCCCCTTCTGGTTAAAAGTAAGTCCCAAATCCAGACAATTTTCTAGCGTATTATGCAACTAAAAAAAAAAAAAGAAAGGCGGGGAGAGGGAGCAAGCTAAGCAGAGCTGTGGAACAGGTAGGCTGCCATCCAAGTTCTTTGGCCAGCTACCAGTGATTCCTAGGCCTGGAATCCTGGGTGAACAAAACCTCTGCAATTTAGCACTACGTACTGCTGAAGTCTGTTTTTTCTCTGCTCCCTAGTGTCACTTCCATGGACTACTCCAGAGCTGTGCACATGGGTTTGGAGTGCGAGAGGGGGGTTTGCAGTTCATTTGTTCACGATGGAAACATTTCCTTCCACTTTGGACAGGTAGAGCAACAAAGGGAGGATGAGGCAAGCAAGAATCCAAAACGTTGCCCAATTCCAGCAGGTTTTTAAAGCAGCAAGGAGTTAGGAGGAGAAGTAGCAGTTTTCCATCCCTTCCTGCTATCTCCTCCCCCTGAAAAAAGACAGACTCTGTCCTAAAGACATACCAGAGCTCCTTCTGCAATGTTCTATTTAAAGAAGACATTTTTAAATGGCTTGGGGACTAGAAGAGTTTTGAAGATTGTCAGCTTCTGCCAGGAATGTAACATTCATTGTACAAAGCAAACCTTTTCTCCCATGATAAAGAAAACTGACCAGATTCACTGTGTAAGTTATTATTATTGTCAGGCAACATCAGAAGGATTTCAAACCAACCCAACTGAGCCCATTTCCATCCATGATTGAGGTGCTGGTAGTTAACACATCTTTTAAGCTGATCAGTAAGAGCTATGGGATCATCATCGAGTAAACACAACAATAACCTCACTATGTCATTTTCCAGGAAGCACAGAAATGATTCAAGATTTCCTGTATGTATGACTGTCAAGCTTTCACATCTCACTCGATCTTCATGTAGTTTGATTCAGGGCTCGCCCTTTTAAAAGATAAAATAGATCGGGCAACTCCCAGTTTCACCTACTAGCTTTTCAGCGCAACTTTCAGTTTCCTTTTTCCCCACTAAATCTCTCTCAAGAGGGTTTAACTAAAGTCACTAAAGCAGGATGCCAGCCTAAGCGCGGGGGGGTTTATTCCACCAAAGATGGGGCTTAAATGAGCACTGCTAGACTCTCAGCTTTATAAAGTTTTATTTTACTCCCTTTTCTTCTGGCATGCAAATGGGAATTGTAAAAAACACTTTCCTCCAGTTTCCATAAATCACTTTATTCATGCTAAGTGAAGCAAGGAGGCAGTATCTTTTTAAACTAGTTGATAGAGCTGGTAAAACCAGACATACTTGTGAGCTTGCAGATCTTTCTCCGGCTCTTCATGACCATGGGAGCTTAAGACCATGTTGCCTGCTTGTTCTTTACAGTTCTGACCATCTCTTCCCTCCTACATTTAGGAGTTCAGTGTTTCATGTCTTAAGGTACTGAATAACATTTCAAGAAAAGCAAGCTCTACAATACCAGCACTTGATCTGAATCAGTTCTGATCATCTCAAAAACCTTGCTCCTAGCTTTCCCAGCCAAAGCTCCTGCTGGGCAAATGAAAATGTCGAACTTACAGATCAGCTTGACCAAAGATCAGTACAAATGAAGACAAATCTGCATCTCAAGTGAGAGCGAGAGTTGTCCTACCAAATCATACAGTCACAGGAGCAGTCAGACAACAGGAACCCACTCAGATTTAAGCAAGGGTCACGTTCATGGAAAATGAACCTTTCATGCATCTATTCTGGCTCAGCAGCAACCTCAGCCAGATGTATTTCTGCTGCACTTCCATCTGCCTGCTAAACATCATTTTGAGGCCAAGTGTTTAGAGTCGAGATGGGACATTGCTCTGTTGTAATAAAGGGTGTTGCAGGGTTTTGGTACGCAAGTTAGTTTTCAATGTTACTTAGGTATGTGGAAGCAAAAAGCTGAAGAAAGTCAATGGGGAAGCTGCATTTATCTGGGGATTAGGGTGGGAAGAGTTACTTGGAGATCTTCCCCAATATTATCTACCAGTTGGCTCCAGCTCTGGAAGACCCAGAACTGAAAGCTAAACCATTGTTGCCAAGACAGATTCAATTTGCTTTTTTGCCCATTTAGGGCAATTGCACGCGCCTCAGTGCCAGAGAAACCCTAGCATTGTTTGGGAGTTGTCTTCTCTTAATTGAAAAACAAAAGTAATATAATTTTTTTTTTCATTTGCATGTCATTTGGCTTCCTTTTATTGGCTCTGCATGCTCTTCAGACAGAGTTGGAAAAAAATGTAGCTGGGGCTCAGCAGAAGAGATAATGAGCCTAGAGCGGATGGTTCTCTGGAGTTGACCGCCATCGATTAAACACAGGAAAGCTTGTGCAATGCCTGTCTCTGAGCCCATGTAGTGACGAATCCTTCACTCTCCAGAGGACAGAGGTACGTGCACATTGTAAGAGAAGTATTGTATTTATTGACTGCACCTCAGATGTTATACCTTGCCACTGCTGGACTATTTCTGAAGTCTTCAATAAACAGGAGTTTGGCACAGAAAAGCACCAGATAGGTGAAAAATGAGAGAAAAAGGGATTTGGCTCACCAATAATAAAAGTAACCTTTAATGTTAATTCTCAGAGACTTTTAACAATTAAGTTTAAAATGCCTCTCAAGACTGAGGGCTCTTCTTGGAACTTGGAACAATCCACTAGGCCCTCCCTACTCATCAAAATAGACAGGAAAGAAAAAAAGAAAAAGAGGAACTGAACCCCAAGAGGAACAGCAGAAAAAGCTTTTTAAGAAGTCACATTTCCACTCAAAGATTCACACCACCCTCTTGGTCAGTCTAGAGGATGAACAGCATAACAGAGTGAGGATCACTTTCAGAACAAACACCACAGTGCTCAAAAAGGTAAAAGCACCAAATCCCAGAGTTCATGGGAAATCATTCTTCCACATGCAGCCAAATGCTGAAAGACAGGTGTGAACCACAGGGGCTTGTGTGAGAAATAAGAGGTTGAAGAAGGACCAGTTTCTGAAATCTCGGATAATCAAAACCACAAGGGGGAAAAAAGGAGATAGAAAGAAAAAGGCAGCTTGGGGGAATTAAAATCAAACACTACTTTAGACATGTGCATGAAAAATCCCAACAAAACCCCACAGCAAAAAAGCTCCCAATAAAAGCCTCCTCAAGTACTACAGGAGTACTGGATTTGCATATTTCATTTCCAAAATGAAGTTTCACAAGCCTCAGGTGTAAGTGAACCTCACCAGGGTTTCTTGGGAGAACCTATCCAGTGAATTATAGAAGTGCTTTCTGTGTCACTTCTGACACATGAAACAATTTTCCTCTCCTCCATCCTTCACTCCTCATCCTTGATGGGTCCATTGGCTGTATCCTGGCCCAATGGTAGTCAGTAAGTGCCTTGTTACTGACTTCTGCAGAACCAGGATTTGGCACAGAGCTGCAGGTCCAAAATAAAAGGTCTTTTATGCCACCTGTGATCAATTGGCAAGACTAGGGCCAGATCCTCTGAGCTAACAGTGGCAGGATGAGGTGCTGTGAGGTATTTCAGCGCTTCTAGATCCAACCTGAGCTTGCAACCAGTCCCCACAACTTCAAAGTATCTGTCCCCTAGTGGTAGGGAGGCAAACCAGTAAACCTCTCTCTCCTCATTCCTGTTTCCACATCCCCAAGGCCACAGCAGAGAGAGTGGGTATTACACTGGAAAACTCCTCAGAGCAGGGCCATAGACTCACCCACCAGAGAACAATGTTCCTTGGCCTACAGGTTCCTGGCAAAGCAGAGCAAACCTGACCCAGCAGGTGGGAGCACTGACATCTAAGAGCACTGGCATCCTCTTCCAATTGAAAGTCAGAAAGGGAAAGAAACAGTGGAGGGGAAGGCCAGTACAAACCTGGCACCTCCTCCCAGCCTTGCTAAAAACAAGGGGGGTTGAACAGCCCAGGTGTCGAGGTTTAACTCCAGGTCTGGAGTGGGTAAGCAACATGGACTTTGAGGCGACAGCCACAGCATGATGAAAATCACCCCTCCTTGGGGATTTCATCTGTTGACACTGGAGTCTTTAAATGCTGGCATGGCAGCATCCCCGGGAGCTGGGACAGCATGTACCACACAGCGCCACATGGCCATGCTCCCTGTGCTGCAGCTGGCTCACAGTGTGTACACTGGTCAGAGGTGGGGGCGTTCCTTTTTCCTCTACAAGGCTGCTTCTTGGGATCTGATGGAGATTTTACTTGTATTGTGCATTGCATCCACATTCTGTAGCTGAAGAGTTCTCCTGACAACCGCTGCCTGTAAGAATTGGGTCTCATGTCACATGTGAGTTACGAAACAAATCCCCCAGCCCCACAAGAGAGGTAAAGCGAATGGAGCTGTTCTGGGGTTCTGTCCTCTCCAGACCCAGTGCTCAGACATTCCAGATTCACAAGGTTTGTTTTCCCTCAAACATTTTATGTTCATTCTGGCTGCTCAACATCCCCCCCTCCCCAGCCTGGGCTTTTTTTTTTTTCTTTTCTTAACTGAGTGAGGTTTAATAAGCACTTAAAAAACTCCAAAGGAGTATATTAAAAAAAAATTGGCCTCCTGGGTAGCTCTGTACTTCCAGAGAGTACAGGGAATTGTTTTTATGTTTGCAAGTCTTTGCTGCAAGGGTGTCAGTGCCAGCAGCAGCTGTGAGTGGCAGGTATTTCTCATGCGTATTTTATAGGGACACAATTCTTCCCATCTCCTGTGATGGATGGATAAACCTCGGCTCTTCCAGGAGAAGCAGAGAGGGAAGTAAGCTCCTCAGCACCCCACTCCTGCGCTTAGCAAGAAGGGGAGCTTCACTCTCCCTACACAGCCTTAGCCCCTGGCTTTGGGCACCTATGAGTGAAGATTGCAGGCAGAGCAAGCTGAGTGACAGGGGTCTTTTCTAGTCTCAAGATAACATCAAAATAAGAAGGGAAGCCACAGTGGGTGACAGAGACTAATCGAAGTAGGAATTGGTTAGGGACTGTGCAAGGAAACCTCTGGCAAACGGCAGACAAGAGAGGAAGCTCAGACTCATTTGAGAAGGATCTGAAGTCATGCTGCTCTCCTGGGGTTTGATACTCAGAGCCTGGAGTCCCCAGGTCCCTGAAAGAGTGTCCATGTTAATCAGAAAGTAAGGTGAAGCCTTCCCTAGCAAATAAGCAATGCAATTATAAAGCCAGTCAATAGTGTAACGCCAACCAACGTGTTCCAGTGATATTTTGAAACTGTAATCTGATCCTACTGTTTCCATCCTCGTGCCTTGCCTGCTCTCCCTTGTTGCATACTGTACTATTTGAGGCCCAGAGGGCAAAGCAAGCTCTTGCTGTTTGTTCATGATCAGAAACTGCATTTGGAGCGAGAGCTCTGCGTGCACCGCCCACGCCACTTTCTTGAGAGTTTCTTAAACTTCCAGCCTGCCGAAGCCCTGCTAGAAGGCTCTCTGCAAAACAACCAGGAACACAGACTCCACTCCTGCCTTCAGTTTCCAGCCCCTTTTCACCGTGCTAAAAAAAGGCAAAGCCGCAGTCTAAGGCGATCTCTACCTCTGTAGCGCGTTAAGTCTTGCAGGAAACATATGCTTCTTTTAAACTGGAAACAGTTTCGAATGCTGCCAGTTTGCTAAATGTAACATGTTGCCCCCCAAGAAGTGGAGCAGTTCTAATGCTTTTGGCTAACTGTGCACATCCAAACAGGAGTATGTCTGATAAAGCTGGAATGGGCTCCAATAAATATAGCTTAGAATAAATTACTGCCTCATTAAGTAATTGTTTGGAAAAAGGACAGCAGGTTTTCTAGATTACAGCCATGTTATTAAGGGTGTTTATAATATTAGGAATTCTATCAGGGTAGTAGAACTTAATGCAAGTTTAAATCAGAGGAGCACTTGTTAGCTCATTAAAGCATATAAAGACTACCCTGGCAGAACTAGAAAGTGAACAAGACTGCACTGGTTCGGTGTGTGGAAAGTTAGCAAGGCACTGTGAGGATGAAGGCAAGAGCAAAACCCTGAACAGCTCTGGTAACTCCTTTTCAGTATGACGCAAGAGGGGGGAATACTGCTGTATAACACACCAGGGTTAAAAAACATTTATTCAAAATAGGATTTATTAATGTACAGGAAGACAGTTGTCTTTACTAGGGGAGGGGAAAGAACAGGTTTGGATTTCCCAGCAGCACTAATTTCTGTTTCAAAGATCTCAGAGCCAAAATGTCAACTCTCACGTGTTCTGCCTCAGACAGGACTTCCCATGAGCATCCTTAAAACAGCACCTAGATGCAAACAAGCCCCCAGCCTGCCCTTGTTTGGTCTTCTCCTTAACTGGAAGCTTTATGAAACAAGCCCTCTATGACTACTACCACTGCCTCAGCCCTTCACAGGCCTGATGCAGACATGGCCCCACTGAGCACCCAACCCCATCAGAACCTCCTCTGAGCCAGAGCAGGGTGGAGGGATCCCCTCTTCCCATTACCAGGACCTGCTTTGTTAGGGTTAGTTACTGAGAGAGAGATATTTTCAATAAGACAGCAAAGCTGCCTTCTCCTCAGGTCACCTCTGTGCCAAGTCTTCTTTCCATGCTTCCCTAGAATGGCTGTACACACTCTGTAGTCACAGCAGCACCCATGCCACCACACAGGAGCCTGCTCCCCAGGTTTCAGCTTAGCTGAGACTCTGGGCTTCAAAGAGCCACCAAAGAGAGCCCTGTCAAGGTTTTTCTGAAATTTGGGTCTCCATGTGGCAGTGTACAGAAAGCAGCCAGGCCTGTCAAGTGAGTCAAGTTATATTGTGCTGTGTACACACAGGCTCAGCAGCTCTGCTGCCAGTATCAACTCAAGGACTAGGAGATGCTTTACACACCTGGGCATCAGCAGCAGGAAATCAGAGCTGCAGCAGTGCAAACCAGGCAGAGGACTAGGACAGATCCTCTGACTTTACTGTGTGATTAGCTGATTATTCAGCAGACTCTGCTTGTTGTCATACAAAAAAAATGCAAGGGCTTCTATGCACAAACCTCCCCAGGATCAGCCAAGAAGCGCCACCTGGTCCACATCACTGCTTCTTTCCACAAGTGTGGCACTCTGGGCCTGTTTGCATGGAAGCAGGAGATGTCAGCCTCACAAGCAGGACCATGGCACAATGAATTGCCTCATCAGTGGGCAAGGAGCCATGCTGGAACACACAGTTTTGTGCTGGGAAAACCAGAGCCATCCTCTCTTCAAGAGCTGGAGCAGCAGCAATTAAGATGGCTGTGTACTGCTTCAGGGCCCAATTCAGCCAGGGGCTGACTGCCTTCCATTCCTCCTCACTGCAGAGCCAGCAGGCATCGGCACAGAAAAAGTGCCAGCTAAAAAGAGACACCTCACTTGTAAATTTAAATTCAAAACAATCTGAAAGAGCTAGGACAGCCACCACAAAGTGTCACAGGTTAGGAAACACACACACACTCCCTTTTCACTGCTAAGATTACACGCCTGTAATGACAAGATGCTACTGGTCAGACTCTGAGGGAGAATGATGAAATAGCCAGCCCTGCTGTACCTCCCTCCTCCCCTGCACTGTCGCATGGAACAATAGATTATGGCAACGTGGTGTTGCATTGTACAAGACATCTCCTCTAGCACGTGCACGTCACGGGCCAGCTGATACTGATATTTTTAGCATTGTAGATGCATCTTCACTGGACATGTATAATTCCCACAAAGGTTAATGAGAATTGTGTGTGCATCCAGGAGAGACTAGACCCCTTTGTGTGTATTAAGGGACTTTCTCACCTATGTATAATTATTTTGTTTGAATCCTATGGAAGCATCTTTTCCCCGAAGGTACCTTGTTTTTCCCCCTTGTCACAGACCCTTAACAAACACATGGGGGAAAAGAAATACCCAGGCTACTGTAGAAAGAGCTGAATGGTTTGCCAAAAAGTAGGTTATTGCTCTGAAAACACTGTTGAATAAATTATCACAGTCAAACTGAAAAGTGGAGAATGGCAGGAGGGAAGAAGAAGACAGAGGAAAAAAAAAACTTCTGAAGAAATATATACTGCAAAATGCACCATACATCCCAGCAATGACAAGTCATTTTAGCTGCACATTTTATTTGCTAACCAGTTTCTCACTACTGAGAGTTAGGAGAAAAGAAAGGTGTTTCCCTGCCATTTTTTAAAGTAGCTATAACAGCACATGAGTTGTTTTCAACATTTTTGCTTAAATGAAACAAACAAAACCCTGCAAGCAAGTATATTCTGTGAAAAAGCACCCACTCACCCCACAAGTTTCTCTTAAAGAGATGAAAAAGCTGTTGGACATTTCTCCACTACCAGTGAAAACGAAACCAACAAAAAATGTAGTTAAAGGTTGACATGAAAGTTTGCTAAGATGGTATTAAATGATGTTAGACAAGATGATAACTGCTGGCCTTTTCAGTCCAATGTACTAAAGCTCTTGCATTTGTTGAAATACAGCATGTGTTTTCATGCCCTCTGAAGAAGCCTTCTGAAAATGGATTAAAGGGAACTTTGGCCAGCCTTGAACTATTCTCAGCCTGTAACAGCTATGAGTTAAGAGACAAAAATGATTCCATTTTTCATGGCACCTGCTTGATTTTACAATAAAAACTACTACACCAAAGCAATGCTCTTTAAAACAGCCACCATGGGATCCATGTAACTTCTATGTGTAGTAATTTAAACATTTTCAAGTAAGTAATTTACCCTTAGATGAGGACACTCTTTTAACAGCATGTGCATTAAATCTGTATTTCGAAGTATGCTTAGTACAGGTTAATTAACACAGAACAAACAAACTTAACCACAGACTAAGTCTCTGGAAATTGGGAGTGGAAAATACAGAAGGAGAACAGCTCAGGTAACTGAATGTCCTAAGCTTCACATTCAGTCAGGCATAACCCACTCACCTCACCCAAGATAGTATTACACTGATTTTCCCCACAATTAAAAGAAAAGTCCTCATCCAAGCACATGTATCAGGTATGTTCCCCTGCCAGCAACAGGAAGAAGCACAGGAACAGGAAGCTTGACACTGTTACACACACAGAAAGTATTTTCTCTTCCATTCATTCTCAAGTTATTTGTGGAACACTTTAGTTAGGGGAGGAAAGAGTTGTTCAGAAGAGCCAGTTTTGCCAAATAGATGGGACAGGAGGGTAACCTAAGCAGGTTATTGTACCCCATGGACAGCCAGAATGAAAGTACCTTGGTCAAAATCCCTCCAGCCCAAGGCCCTCCACCTACACAGGGCCAGGCCAAGGCACAAGAACTGACCAGCAACAAATCACACAATGCCAAAACCACACAGAGAGCAGTGAGAAAGCAAAATGTTACCACTGTTTAAAAAAACCCCACTGTGGTTTGCACACAAGTGCCAGTCTCCTATCTTGATGAAATGTATATTTTAAAAGCATGCAAATGATATGCATGCACGTGTACCTACTAAATGCTTTTTCTGAGGGAGAAAGAGTGCCTGTAAAAACACATGAAAAGTAAAGTTTGTGGCGGCACTGGAAGATGATGATGTATTACTGAATTAGGATTTAAAACTTCATTTTGGTGCTACCTGAAGTAAAGACAAAGCTGCCTCTAGGCATTTCAAACTAGTCTGACCTGCTATAGCAGTTGCACAGTTTGCTTCAAATATGCCCTCCACACTCCTTTCAACCTCCACCCCAACATATATCCGCATAGTTTGCCTCCAATCATGGGTGGTTCTTTCTATAGTGCAGTTCACTCAACCTTATTGCCTGCCTGGCACGACAGGAGGCTTTTTTAAGACTAATGTTACAAGCTACTATAAGAAACTGTAAGTAAACAGCCATAATAATTGCAACATTTCCATTAAAGGTGAGTTTGGCTCAAAGAATACAAGTGTTTCCTGAGAGAGGAGGGGACGGAAAATCTGGGACTGAGAAAATTGTTTCAATTGTTATAGATCATCTGAGCACATTTTAGGGCAAGTTTAAATCTTTCCACCAATTCAGGGAAGGAACCTGGGAAGGAAAAGGGAACTTCTTTTTTCTGCTACTTCCATATACTGTCCAGTTTTCAAAATACGTAGCATTAAAAGAAAACAACCCGTACTTGCACTTTTATCTTCATATTCTACTATATTAGGAATACAATTTTTATCCTAACTCCATTGGAAACAAGCTGTCAGCTGAAATCCAATACCTCTGACTGGTGTGAAAGCTTTGGCTCCTCGTAATTATAGAGACTGAGACTCATGTCATTCAGTGCCACTTAAAACTCAATTCCAGAGCGTTATCAAGGAGAAATTCCTCTTTTAAAACCACTGCTCCTCAAAGCACTGGTCATGTTATCCAGGATGGGAACTTTAGATGTTATACGGCAACACCTGTGATTTTATGTACCAAGCAGGGGATGGTATCGAACCCAGCCCTTCATTCGGAAGAACAGGGGTCTGAACTTGCCTAAAGCAGGACTCTGAGCACGGTTTTAGTATCACTGCAGCAGCCTGACTCCACAGTCACTCTGATGTGGTGGTGGCTGCTGTTTCACCTGAGCTAGCTGAGCATCCACCCTCAAAGAAAGGACACCTGAAAACTGAAAACTCGCTCTGCAGTGACTTGACAGTTTCCTCGGTCCTTCCAAGCCTTTTTGCTCCTGGTCACAACTTAAAACCACTTCTGAAGACAGATGAGGCTCTACCTAATGCCCCTGGAGACCGCCCTAGCCCGCCCTTGGAAATGCCCCTCAAACCAGCTCTTCCCCACCCCAAAAATCCCCTTTGCGCCAGAGGAATGTCCCAGCGAGTGCATTTTCACTACTCCTCCTGACCACTTTGCAATGACATCCAGCATCTGACACACTCATCAGGAGCCATCAGTGAAGCAAACATGGCAGTGCAGTTTCTATTCTGCAGGGTGACACACTGTTTAATACCCCTACAGCCATGAGACAAAGTGCAGGGACCCTGCTGTGACACATCCTGGCCTGTTCCTCCCACTGAACCTCTGCTGTCTTCAAGCCAGACTTTTGCTTTGGACAGTTCTAGACTTCACTTCAGCACACCCAACAGCAAGGTGAGCACAGCATTTACCGAGCTTCCTCTCCCCACTTGTGTTGAACAGTCAAGCCTTGTTATCTTCTTTTTTTTTTGTAGTAGTGTTTGCAATAGTAATGCTGAACAAACCTGAAGCCTGCACTCCAGCAAACACGAAAATTGACTCTGTTTATAAAAGAATTAAAGAACTAACACATGTTGAGGGTCTCTCTCGATTTATAGAAAACAGGCACCTCTTCCTGACAGCACAGTTTCTCTGACTGCTGAAAGTTTAAAAATCAAAAGAATTGGCAGAAAACACGCAATTATATCCCACTGAAGAAAATGAGTGCTGTACCCAGATTGGCAAATTTCATCTTCTACAAACCACTAATCAGCAAAAGACTCATCAACACTGAAGACCTGTGCTTAGTGCCAACCTGCTTACATTGAAGCTGGACCTTGCTCTCTCCTTTGGAACACTCCTGATCTTTGGACTTGGTAACTGAAAGCTGCTGTTTCTGGCACTGATACACGTGCATGTTAAGGAACCACTGCAACTGGAGCTGTCTCCTTGTTAGACGTATAAAGCTGAGTTAAAAGAAGTGTCTCTCTTGCTACCCAGCCCTTTTAAGAAGTAGAGCACCAGAAGACTACGTACACTTTCAAAGTACTGCACTCTCCTTGTTTGACAGATTACACTTTAAGATGTTACATAAAAGCAAAAATAGTCACAAGTATTTTGGATCACCTGTCTAGTATTAGCACTGCCAGCGATGAACTATGCCAGGAGTGCTTTACATCAGCGTGAAAAAACTCAAGAGTTCCTAAAAAAAAAGGTTCCCTTATGAAATATTTATTGGAAAAATAAAAGCAGCTTGTGTAAATGATGGTAAACCCCTTCAAACTAGATATTGCATAAAATCTGCTGTACATCATGGAAGCAAAAAAAAAAAAAAAGAAAGAAAAAAAAAAGAAATTTGAGGTTTTCCTTGCTATTACGACGTTATCTCAAACTCCTTGGCGCCTCTCAGGCAGACAACTCCAGCACTTGGAATATTTATGTTATTTATGAATATTTATGTATTATATATGTTATTATAATATGTTATTTCCACCAAAACACTGTGAAACTCATTATTTCATCTCTTCCATTAAGAAGAGCAGGTGTATAAAGGAATAAAATTACACCTCTTAATAAATCAGCACATACAGATGTATTTAATGCCCTTTATGACTGCTTCATCTACAGACAAAACCTGAAGAACCTATGGCTATCAAGTTTCTTTTTGTTTGTTATCAATCAGCTTCAGAGAAAAATCATCCTGACACAAAAATCAAAGCAGTATTTTAACATGCACGAAGTCTACCTCCATTCCTTAGCAGTCCAATCCAGTTCCTGCAGAAAAGGAGTGGGTGGGTTTTGCTACCAACTTAAATGGAAGAAGAATCAGTCACGAAAAGGAGGAATATCTACAGCAGTTATGTTAAATGCTGCAATATTTGCCTGGACAATGGAAGTATTCCCAAGGACACACTGTCAGATACCTGTCTGGTAGCACAGACTGCTAATCCTTCTCCTATCTCTACCACTACCACTAGTTCATATGTTAAATCAGATTCCAAGGATAGCACCTTATGATGTAAAAACGTATGCATTGTAATTTCAGTCAGAAAGGGCTTTCAATTTACCCTGCTAAAAACAACTGGTAAATTTCTACAGCAACACAAATACAAACAGCAATAACTTTTAAGATTTTTACAGTTTGTTTGACCATGTGAAAGCCTCCTGTGCACTTAGGTACAAACTGAGGTGCCTCTGTCAATTCCATACCCTGCGAGATGCCCACAAGACACAGGCACCTTCACCTGTGCAGGCGAAACACTAAAATCATCAGAAAAAAAAGGCAGACAGCCTCGCTTCAACTCACACACATAGCAAGTGTTTACTCATTTGAGAGACCCAAGCACAAAACTGGTGTTTGGGGCGGTCAGTCCCTGTCCCACCGTTGTTTGAGCAATAGTACATTATACAGTAGCAAATCCAGTACTGATGGCAGTAAGTCACCCTGATGACTGCACTAGGCACCAGATGAAAAGCCTGGGCTTTCCTGCTCCCGAGAGCCTTGGATCTGCCTGAACACACGCTGCCACACACAACAGCTCTGGCGTGCTGCACTGAAGTTCGGGTAAAGAAGCTGA
Organism: Pitta sordida; assembly: GCA_013390025.1. NCBI lineage: Eukaryota > Metazoa > Chordata > Aves > Passeriformes > Pittidae > Pitta > Pitta sordida. The sequence goes on from WEKX01002389.1 coordinate 118,831, forward strand.
TAGGCCCCCCCTCCTGATGGAGATAAAATGGGCAAAATCTCTTTATTTTACGTCGGCAGCTGACACAGAGCTGTAAATCAGTCACCAAGGGGCCCACTGGACAGCACGCAACCCCCTCGGTAGATTTTCAACAAAAGTGGCCCCGGGTTTTCCAGTTGTGCTCCATAAAATGCAAAAAAATGACAGCAGGTAACTATACTCCTATTTTCAAGCCTAAAGTGAACTTGTATTTCCAGAACCCGACGCGAGTAAAGTAGAAAACGCTCTAAATCAAAGTGACATCGAAAAGGATTTTTTTTCCAACCGTTGACCCACCCTGAAGAAATCACAATAAATGTACCTTTCGCCACCGCTTCCAAAAGATTAACCACCCTGCTCACAAAAGCCCCCCAGCCGCCTGTTTCGCCGTGCTGGCGGTGCTCCCAAGGAAGACCCATGCGCGCTGCTGCTCAGCGAAAAGACAGGCTAATCCCCTGCCCTAACACCAACCCTGAAAAGGGCCAGGCAGCGGGGCCAGCCGGGTCCTGCCCAGCCATATGTCAGCTCTGCTACAGCAGAGTGAAAGTCCCCCCCAGGCCGTTTCAGCTCTCCCGGCACTACGGCGCGCACTTCTCGGGGTTCCGTGAACCCCCTGCACCGCAGGGAAAGCGGGGGGAGGCTCCGGGCGCACACGCGAACTTACCACGGTGGCGCCGCTTCCCTGGCGTGGGATGGAGCCCGGCTCTGGATGGAACCCGCACTGCCGTGGCCGGCACAGCCACCTCGATTAAAAAGTATATCCCGGTTCCCCGCACCTGCTTTGGCCCGGGATCCCCGTGCATCGGCGGGGGAAGAGGCGTATTTTAAGAGCAACTCAGTTGCGCTCCCTCCTCTGCTCATCTCAGCACGGTCCCCCCACCCATCCCCCGGAGGAGAGAGGGAGGATCTTCGCCCCGAGCTCCTCTGCCCGGGCACCAATTTAAAGGTAGGTATTAAACAAGCCCCGATGACTGGCGAAGCCAGAGGGAGTGTGAGGGGCTTTCACCGCCCCCTTCCCACCCCGCAGCACCCCCCAGCCCCACTCACCACATGCAGCTCCACCTGAGAACTAAAGCATGGAGAGGGGGAGGTCGGAAACTCTCGCCCTAGAGCAGCTCCATATGTCGCTCCTCGCCGCGCCGCTNCCTTCCCCTTCTCCCCCCCGCTCCCTCTCCCGCTGTCCCCGCGCTGCCCACGCGTGCCCCGGTCCCCGCAGCCGCCGGGGCTCCCCCAGCCCAGCACAAAGGCGAGTGCCAACGCGCCCCGACCGCAAATATGACAAGTATCCCCGCTATCCGGTGGCGAGGACCCCGGCCGGGGGATGGGGCTCGGGCAGCAGGGCTGGTCTCCAGGTCGTCCCAGTACAACCCAAAATTCACCACCGCCATCCCCAGTCAGCCGCCGGAGCTGGGGCGGTGGGTGTGTGTGGAGAAAATGCGAGGCGCTCCCCCCACCCCGGGAGCTCACCTGGGAGCCGAGGGAGGCGGCGGCCCCCGTCCTTGGAATCCTCGCTGCTAATTTGGGCGGTGCAGATACCACCGAAGCACAAAAAATGAGGCCAAATGGAGATGTTCGAGCGCGCGAAGACTTGGGGGTTAGGGGGGAAGCACTCGGCGCCAGGCGTTATCTGGAAAGAAGACGATTATTTTTAAGTCAACTCAGTGATTGTGTTTTGAAAGGGTCTGTATTTCCAGCCGGCTCTGTTAAAGGCGATTCGAACACCTTACAGTTTTGGCTGCAGCCCCAGCGGCATCTCTGATCATTCCGGCCTTTCATGTTCCACTAAACCGGTTGTACTTCGGGACAATAAAGCTTTAAGAACTAATATAAAGGCGATTATTAGTCATTAGTATCACAACTCGTTTTAGGTATTATGCTTAAAACGATCTGTAATGATTTGTGATCAATCAAGATGATGGTCTTGTTAGAAATTAAGTTCCATTTTCAGTTAGAAAACCGAAAAGGAAAAGAAGGATACTTTTGGAAGGAAGATTTCCTTAACCTGGAATTTGTATCTGACAAAAATTCACAACGGAAAAACAGCTCCAAACAACTAAAACAGTGAATCTGCCAAAATAAATGGAGATTAAGTGATGAAATTATGGATTTTTAAAACTGTAGTTAGAAAGACCTCATCTAATTTATGTTTAAATAGATAATACTCTTCTGAAGTCACTAAAATGGGAGAAAATCGCATCAAAATAGCATCTAAAAACGAACGTTTTATTTTGCCAGGTTGGAGGCCTCAGCACACCCTTCTCCTTCCACCAGTGCTATCATGCATTCTTTTGAGGAGATCCACTCTCATCCGGTGTCTGAAGCACAGGTCTCCCTGAACCAATCTGCAAAGCAATTCACGAACCATTTACAAAATTTTGACGAGTGATTTGCGAATTGTCCAGAAGCTGGCAAACATTAAACCAGAACTTCCCCTGGCTGGATACATTCCACCATTAAGGCACTGAAATTTGGTACTTCTGCTTGGGGAAACAACTCTCTTCCTGAAATTACGAGAGTCATAATAAAATCACTAAATAGAAGGAAAAGGTTCATTTTCCTTACAGCCTGAGCAGCATCTATTCAGCAGGCTTCTGCCTACTCAGAAGTCACCCAAAAGCCACCCAGAATATCTGTAATTCATGTACACTTCAGACTTTTTTTTTTTAATTTTGCAAGTCAGATTCACTGTGTCTCAGAGCCACATTCCACCCTTCTTTACACTGGATTTGTAACACAGCAGGATCTGGTCTTGCGTAATCACACTGTGGATGCGCCCAGCCACCAGTGCCTGCCTTCCTGAGCTCAAAGTCCGCAGCAGGTTTACAGTCCCCGTGCCTGGGTGTGTGCACACTATCACCAGCACCATAGGCAGAACCACAAACATTTGCTAAATAAGCATCTGGGCTCCAGCCCGATATGTGCAGTCCTGGTCTTGCCATGTTACACTTGGCAGTAAAAAGCCTGAGTGTGTATCATCCGCGTTTTAAATGCGTCTGACTTCATCAGGCCACATCATTTTTACACCAGCACAAGAAAAAACTCACTGCCCCTTTTGTTTCCTACTGCAACTCTCCCAAGCCTTTCTTGGCAGGATTTTATAGTCACGNGCGCCGCTCCGGGGAGGGGCCGGGTGGGATGCGGAGGAGGAGGAAGAGAGGAGGAGGAGGAAGAGAGGAGGAGGAGGAAGAAGAAGAAGAGGAGGAGGAGGCAGAAGCAGGCGGCGTGAAGATTCAAGCCTCCGCTCTGCCCCGGCGGCTGCGATCACGCAGCATTATACAATGGAGGAGGAGGAGAAGAAGGAGGGGAAGGAGAAGGAGGAGGAGGCACCAGCCCTGGCTCCTAGCACTTGCCGCCAGCACTGACGACAGGGGCGGCTCCAGTGAGCTCCTCACCCTCCGGCCCGCGTCAAAGCTCCGCCTCGGCTCCGGCCTTCCTCCCCC
>WEKX01002389.1:122734-179022 GCA_013390025.1 Pitta sordida
TAAAATGGGAGAAAATCGCATCAAAATAGCATCTAAAAACGAACGTTTTATTTTGCCAGGTTGGAGGCCTCAGCACACCCTTCTCCTTCCACCAGTGCTATCATGCATTCTTTTGAGGAGATCCACTCTCATCCGGTGTCTGAAGCACAGGTCTCCCTGAACCAATCTGCAAAGCAATTCACGAACCATTTACAAAATTTTGACGAGTGATTTGCGAATTGTCCAGAAGCTGGCAAACATTAAACCAGAACTTCCCCTGGCTGGATACATTCCACCATTAAGGCACTGAAATTTGGTACTTCTGCTTGGGGAAACAACTCTCTTCCTGAAATTACGAGAGTCATAATAAAATCACTAAATAGAAGGAAAAGGTTCATTTTCCTTACAGCCTGAGCAGCATCTATTCAGCAGGCTTCTGCCTACTCAGAAGTCACCCAAAAGCCACCCAGAATATCTGTAATTCATGTACACTTCAGACTTTTTTTTTTTAATTTTGCAAGTCAGATTCACTGTGTCTCAGAGCCACATTCCACCCTTCTTTACACTGGATTTGTAACACAGCAGGATCTGGTCTTGCGTAATCACACTGTGGATGCGCCCAGCCACCAGTGCCTGCCTTCCTGAGCTCAAAGTCCGCAGCAGGTTTACAGTCCCCGTGCCTGGGTGTGTGCACACTATCACCAGCACCATAGGCAGAACCACAAACATTTGCTAAATAAGCATCTGGGCTCCAGCCCGATATGTGCAGTCCTGGTCTTGCCATGTTACACTTGGCAGTAAAAGGCCTGAGTGTGTATCATCCGCGTTTTAAATGCGTCTGACTTCATCAGGCCACATCATTTTTACACCAGCACAAGAAAAAACTCACTGCCCCTTTTGTTTCCTACTGCAACTCTCCCAAGCCTTTCTTGGCAGGATTTTATAGTCACGCTGTAACTCAGACTGTTCCTCTCAACACAACTAGCACAACCTGCATCCACACTCAGAGCTGAGCATAGGTCGCAATATGAATCGATACGGATAGAGCTCCTTCCCAAGCTTCGCACATGGCAGAGGCTCCACTGTGCCGGGATGAGGTTGGGCTACGAGTTGAATAATCCTACTGCTGACTGCTCCTCACATGGCCTCACACCTGATCTAACGAGACCTTTCTGGCCAAGAAACTCTGCTCTGCAGCTCTGGAGCAACCTGACCAGAAGGTGGCTGCCTGCAAGACCCAAACACAGTTTGCCTGAACATGTTAGTTAGCATGGAGAAGCAGCCTGCAACTGAGCTGTGCTAGCAAGTGTGTAGAGGTTTCCAGAGCTAGCAGGAGGGTGGGGGGGAAGGTCTGCATGGCTGCAAGGAGGAGCCACCCAAAACACATCCGCATTTTGGAACAGTGCACACAAGGGCTGCCCAGGAAGCAGTAGCACAGATGTAATTGTGCAGTCATAGCCTTGACACAGGCCCTGATCACACGTGGGGAAAACATGCTAAAAGAGAAGGAACCAAAACTGTGTTTTCTGCAGCAGTACTGACCTGACATGGGCTACAGGCATAGTCTAAGTGCAGCCTTGTCTTTGAGCAAGGATGGTCAAAGCCTGTCTCATCGAGGGCAGGTCTCATGAAGATCATTCAAAAACCCTCCTGCATTGAAGATAGATAAATGAACAAACAGAAATCAAAGATTGGAAAGATTGGGAGGGGGGAAACAGATGGTGGACTTCAAAGGGCAATTAATCAGAAATACCACAGACTGCCAGGTAATCTCTGCCCATCAACACATGTGCTAATTAGGAAAGATCAGCAAAGTTTGGTGTGCTGGAATGTTGGCATTCCTCACGCTTTTTTTTTTTTTTTTAAAGTAAGTGAACTGCTTCCTGTGTTTCTAATTTCATCCTTGGCCTTTTTCTTTCTAATTGCAACACATATGAATACTTCACAATGCCCCCAGAGCAGACAACTTTTTGCAAATAAAGATCCCCTCAGCACGGGTAACCTGGGAAAAGCTAAACAAAGTGCCTACCTCCAGCCAAAGCTGCTCATTCCACTCGAGCAGTGCTCCCCACGAAGAAAGGCAAGCGTCCTGAGTGAGCCCAGGTGTGATTAAACACCACAAAGACCTTGTGCCATCTCCAGTCAGGGAGCTCAAGGGTCAATACTGACCTTACAGAGTAGGGCCCTTCTCATATAAGGCCCAGCCACAAATAAAAACAATCTCCCCAATTAAAAAATGGGGTGCTGCATTACTGCAGTCTGCCCCTGTGCTCGAGCAGGAAGGGAGCTGTACCAGTGAGATGAGCTGCTTTCCTTGGGATTTCTCTTTTTCTCTTTTTTCTCTTTTTCTCTTTTTTTGCGGGTGCAACTTTTCCACTGTAACAAGGCTGCCCCACTTGTCCCACAGCAAAGAGGAGTAATTTAAAACCAAAAGAAGGAATGCTCCCCCCTTCTCCAAGTTTAGCTCTTTTCCCCCCTTTACTTTCTGCTTTATCATGGTTTTTTCCTTTAATGTTTTTGTGGCAGTAGGAGAAACACCATTCCCTAGAATGCATGATATGCTTAATTATCATTCTCTGTTAGTTCTCCAGGAAAAAAAAAATCCTACAGGAGAAATAAGTTTAATTAATGAGTATGACCAAATGCTGCCTTGGTTCTAATGCAGTATCATATATTATATGTCCAGTTAGGCAGTTGATCTTCTTCAGGTAAAATGATCAGAGATGCAAAAAAATCAGGGAGCTGGTGAATCAATATTCCGAGTGCAACTAACCCCTGTTTATGTAGTTATTCTAAGCCTTCCTACAGATTTCGATGGTCACGTCCATTCCCAAATACTGCTTTTGGCTTTGATAACACAGGATTGGGCCTGTACAGTCTAGTAATAGAAAGCTATTGCTTGGCAGCATCAACGGTTGTGTCACATGGTAAATTCATTAAGTAATTAAGAAAAAAAGCCCCAATCCTTAATTCCAAGATAGCTTTCAGATAGCCATACCAAATAAAAATCCCCAGTATGTGCGAAGGACAAGGGTAGTAAGGTTTCATCTGAAAGTAAGGTTTGGTGATTTAGACACTTTTCAAAAGGGCAACTCTTCACATACTAAATTATTAAGGAAATATTATGGAACAGGATTATCAGGAAAGAAAAAAAAATGCAGTGTGCATTAGCTGGCTTAGTCAGAGGAGGTTTTGCTGCATTCCTCATGCACGGAGATGACTCCCTCCCTCTGTACTTCCCCATGCACTCCCAGTCCCCTGGAGACTGTTGGTGTACATCATCCCTGCTCCAGCTGAAAGACTGTCCTCTGACAGAGGTTCAGGCTGCTTACCACTGCTGTGTATCTTTGCACATCTTTCTCCCTTTTTTTAACAGCCCATGTTCTTTCCCAAATCCCATTCAGGCTGTTCACATTGGTGTTGTCTGTATGGCACACAGGCTCCTAAAAACAAGTCTCCCCTTTCCACTCTTGCTTCTTGTGACAGGGTGAATTGTACTCTGCATTGAGATGTTTTAAACAATTTTAGGCTGCTTTTCTTTCCCTTCCAGTGCTCACTCTGCAGTCTCTATCGAAAGCACAAGTCATTCTTTTCTGGAACACTTGGTTACTTTTTTGAAGGGAAGCTACGCTGATGTCCTGATATTCATCTCATACTGGGACCAGTGGATTAAGAGGGGAAAAAATCAGTGCCTCTCTTTTACAGCTGAGGAGGGAATATTTCTAATGAAGACAAAACACAGAAACAGTGGGGGAAAATACAGAGATGGCCACTCTTCAGGCCTAATTAACCACTGGTGTAAACAGATGTCACTGCAATCAAGCCAGAAGACTTTGGGCCACCCACCAGTCTTGAGCACAAACCTAACATGAGAATGAATACGGGGCTGTCAAACATGCAAGCCACACACACTTCAAAACTGATCTGCACATGCTACAACCATTTTCTGAAACAAAGCTACCTCCTATAAAGCTCTACGTGGAGCCATAAATTTCTGAAGTGCATAAGCCCACTGGTCTCTTCTTTAGCACTCTTGAAGCCTGAAAAGAGACCTGGCTGCATAGGCAAGTTGGAATATGCTTATTCCACATATATATTCCACTGCTCAACCCTGCTACAATGCCAAAGGGTTGATAGACCAAACTAGGGCAGCAGTGCGTTGACTGGAGGCTTCTGATGTTCCTGCTCAGGTTTGTTGAATTAAAGCACTGTACAACAGTAGAAATGAGGCTGGGAGGGCACAACCAAAATGGTGTTGTGTCTACAATGTTGATGTAGGGTGTTAGGTAGCATTGCAGTATGTTATACAGGGCTTAAAACCATGTCATTGGAGTTTAATGTGTTCCTGCTCAGATGCATTATGAGAAATACAGAACAACAAAACCCCAACAATAACCTATGTCAATCCTTATTTACATGAAAACATGAGTTAATAGATCGACACCCAAATGAATGCACCAACCTCTAGCTGCCTCTGCTGGCTGAAATACAACATGTAGAGCACATTAATGCTCCTACACGGTTTGGGGGGCTTGGGCCTATTGTTTAAAACTAGTTTCTGTAGCTTTTTAGAGCCTCTAGATTCAAGGAATGTTTACCAAGTAAGATAAAGGCATTGTCAAACTAATTCGAATTTGCAATGATAAAATCTTCCTCTGACTGTCCCCGGTGCAAAATTCTTCACAGACAATGTTTACCCGTGCTCCTTTCAGACAGAAGTTTCTGAGGGTCTAACTTTAAGCAAACAGTGAGTGACCTACACTACTTTTTAAAAAAATAAAAATAAAAAAAGCCCAAACCCACAAACCCCAATAAAACAGAAGTTGAATCTGCAGGGACAAATTTAGAAGAGGAAGAAAAAAAAATGAGCAGGCCAAAAACCTAGCACAAGAACATCAACTGTAGCAGCATAAACTCCCACCGCCATTCTGTTTCTCTACGAATAATTGAAGATCATATAAAACTGAAATCATTGAGTCAAGTCACATTGCACAAGTCTTTCTGGTTTAACCCTTCACAAAATGTGTGATTTCATAGATTGTGTGCAAAGAAGAGATTAAAAAAAATAAAAAGACTGAATGAGTACATCAGATGCTTTTAGTGACTATGCCTGTGGTAATGATTCATTTTGTCTCTCTGCATTCCCTAGTGCTTGCACGGCAAGAGTCAGCAGAAGCTCATACTGTATGTGCAGGTAAACAGACTGTGGGTGATGTCTGTGTTTCTTAACTCTACCTAAACCCACCCCTGTAACAGTCAGAAATGCATTTTATCTTCCTGAAGGGAACTTCACAAATTAATTTAGGTTCTCCTCTAATCTTTTTTTTTAATGTTCTTTCACTTTAAAGGAAGCTGTTCATTTATAGTGACCATTAGCCAAAGGCTAAAAGAGTTTTACACCTAATTAGTATTCTGAAGCAAGGATGGAACACTAAATCACTGCAAACACACCCACATTTAGGTTCTATCAACAGGGTAAGAAAAAAAGCTGAAAATCTACCATTTATCATCACAGTCCATCTTCCCCTTCCTTTCACACCTCTTAATGCTGTCTTTCTTCCTCCTACGGTGTCTCTGGGGTGCTAATGTCCTTGAAATGTGGCAGGGGGGTCTGGAAGAGCAGAGAGGCAGCTCTACTGTCTGGTCACCCCCATTTGACACAGCATGTGTGGGAATTTGCAGGGGTGGAAAATTAAAAAGTAAGAAGGGAAAAAAAAAAAAAGGAGATGTGTCGTGGGCAAGGATGGCATGAAGCTACAGAAGATGCTGCATGTGGCATACTGTGCCCTCAAGCCAGCAGTGGCTTTCTGTGACAGCCATAAGCGGCTCTCTCAAATAATAATAATTCAAATTGGTTTGGGTTTTTTTGTTTTTTTTAAATAGATTTTAGCTTGGTGAGGGAGCAAAACAAAGGTGTGATGGGAGGACAGAGGGGAACGAGTCAAGGGAAAGGAGGAGACCCAAGAAACAAGGAGGAAGAGCTCCATCCCCATTGATGGTGATGCTGCTGAATCCAGGTCGCTCTCTGGTTTGACCTCTGGACAGCAGCAGCAGAAGAAAATAGTAACACAAAGTGTTATCACTGAGCCTTCCCCTGCTTCTTCTCCCAGCCACAAATTTTCCCAGAACAAAGGATGGTCAGGTTTCTAAACCCTCACCTTCCACAGGGATCCACTTTCCTACGGAGGTTCAACTTTACAAGCCAGTTTCTTTTGGATTCATTTGCAGAAGGAAAGATTCCAGTGACTGTCCTGAGCCATAACTCTTGTCTGTAAAGGACCTGCCTTCCAGGAGCAGCCAGGTACTGCACAGAAAGGCATTAGCCTATTCGAAATAGCAGAAACAGGCATCCTCTGCAAGAGACTCATAGCAAAGTGCCAGCCAAGACAGGAGGGATGATTGTCCATCTGCTATCCCTCATGCCCCAATGCATTTTCTAATCATCCATACCCAGGGAACAATTCCTAGTGTGATTTCTGCTAAGGAAAAAAAAAGTCCTAATAAACCTCAGTTGCTTTGCTCATTTACCTACTACCTACAGAAGTGTTATCCTTCAGCTTAAATGTTTTTCTTTTTTCTCCCCCCGCCCCAACCTGTCCTTTTGATAACTTTCCTTTACTCTTACTGGATGCTCAGCCCAACCCATAAGGGCAAAAAAGCTAAGCAGGTGTCAAAGTGCTGATAATTTGACTCCACAGGCATAGCCAATTACTATTCCCAAGCACACAGAAATCTCTTTTTGCTGGCAGGGCTCTTCAAAGGAAACTCTTCTGAGCAGCTGGGAAAATGTAAGTGCTCACTCCCTACTCTAGTTGTGGGGTTCATAGAAAGAGCTATTCCCAAGAACTCCTACCAGCAGAAAGGGAGGCCTAACATTTGATTGGTTTGCTTTGGTTTTAAACCAAACCACCTCTGTTAGAGAAACATTGTCTTCCACGAGATGTTCAGGTGAAACATCTCAGACTCCCAACACCTTTTTGCTCCATGCTGCCACAGCTGATGTGGGCAAAATAATGAGAAGTAAATGCATTTGTTGTTCTGAACTTTAATTTCTTTCATTTAGCAAAGATTCCCCTCAACTAAATGGAAGTGGGGAGATCCTGGAATAAGCCCTAACAAGTTTTAATCACACTTTTTTTTCTTGCAAGCGAGCCGTCATTCAGTAGCTAGGTGGTTCTAAATAAAGAACTCAAGTCAACAACAGGAAATAACTCCCACAGAAAAAAAAGGGCAGAATACAAACTCGCAGCAACTCTCATACACAGCTCACAACGGCCTTTTGTTCCCTGCACATTAAGTCCAAAATCTTTATTTTTCAGAACACGTTCGTACTTTAAGTAATTAAAACTTATTTTTAACTTGTTGCAAGTATGGATCCCTTTGTTGGTGTTCTTCTAAAAAAGTCACATTAAGAGTAGGAATATCAAAAGTTATTCCCATTTTTCCTATTTAATTTAATAAGTGAGGACCTGCTGACCAGGATTTTAAAAAGTTAGTGATGGTGGGCTTTAATGTTTTTTTCCTTTTTTTTTTTTCCAGGGGGAGGTGCACTGTTATGCTCTCAGCTGCAAACAGTTTAAATCCTTCACAACGTTCAGAAACCACTTCATGTTCAGAAAGTACAAAGCACCTGGTCTGTGGGAGGGGGATAAAGGAGAAACCACGCCTCTCCAGCCACTTTTTAAAAACTCAGGCTGGTGTCTAGAATCACTAGCTTTTAAATCACACAACACAGCATGGACCAATAACTGAGCACAGGCACCAGGCACAACATCCAAAAACACACAATCAAACTCCCTGAAATAAAACACTGGTTGATTCCATCTGGCTTCGAAAAAGTGTGGCTTTAGTGTGACAAGGAGGGAATTCTAAGACGCAGGTTGTTGTTAACTGCTATGGATAGGTCTCTGCAGGGGGTGGGAGAGCTTCTTTGGGAACATGTCTATCATTCACAGCAAGTATCTTCTGGAACACAGGCATGGATATAGCAGATTTTAGCGGCCAACTGATTCCAGGATCTCTCCATGAAATCACTCTGTCACATTGCCACCTAACAGTAAAACCACTTTCCATTTTAGATAATACGTAGTCCTGTTTGAATTATACAGCTGCTAGAACGAGGGTTACAGTTCCAGAATGGAATTTTGTAGCTGTAGTATGTGAACTGGCTGTTTGCATGTATGTGTAGCTGTGTGTTTGTTCATGTGCACATGCACCATCATAAGTTTACAGGAAGAGCGAATCAAATTTGCTTCCTAATGCACAATAAACACACAGGCTGAAGCAACTCCACGTTCAAAACCAGCCCAGAATAGTTGGTAGTTTTATTATAAAGTCCTCAACAGTGGCTTCAAACCTGAACTTGCAATTATAGCCTTTTCTGGTTTAGAAAACAGATGTCACTGCCAAGAGGTTCAGTCTCCATTTCAACTTTCACATAAAGGAATAAAAATCAACAAGGTAAAGTATCCTAGAGCAGCTGTCCCACTGTTCCCCAGCTCTCACCCATTAGGTTAAATACTACAACAACTTCAGTGGGACCAGCACACTTTAAAAGATGTAGTCTCTCTTGTCTTTTTCTCTCTCGCGCTGAATGACATTTCTGCCCACATACACTGACACATACAGTATCTAACAAGGCTGTGATTCATTTTCAGTTCTAGTCATGCTCACAAGTGATGTAGCACACTTGCTGTGCCTTCAGGATCTGCGTAATTTAGCTTCATTTTCTCTGCCCCCACCCTGCATTAAGTGAAGTTCCAACAAAGCCAAGTCATCACCCACCAACTCCCACTCCCACCTGCTTGGGGGATGTGTACAGCAGGAGCCTGAATAATAATAATAAAATTAAATTAATTTTTTTAGAAAGAGAGAGGAGGGGATGAGAGCTTGAGAAATATAATGAATTGTTAGAAAGCTTTCTAACAGTGAATAATGTGAGTGAGTAACGATAATGGGATGTATACTACCAGATCACTGAAGCAGCTGTATCAGTCCTGAATCATCTCCCCATACGTGTCAAAAGCAGCAGTGCGTTTTGCATCATGCATGTTTATGCTAAAAAATGTTTGACATTAAATCTGAATCCCTGATGTATAAAGGCAAGTATCTTCTCAGCCTCTCCCACAGTAACCTTGTAGTGACCATTTGCTTGTTCCCTGTCCTTTGCAGTCACTGTGACCAGGTATGAGTGTCAGCATGTCCCAGCTGCAAACCTCCCGTAGCTGGTGGCCGCCATCCATCATGAATTACACACGGTTGTTTTGTGATACAAATTACAAGCTGCTTCTGAGCTAAACTCCATGTATTTGAGGCATGAGGCCAAGCTGGAACAAAGTGAAAGACAGGCTTTTTATTTGATAAATCTCATTATCCCGCTGGCATTCAAAATTCATCTCAGACACAGAAATGCATCACAAAGTACTTCTCTGGTTACTTGGAAGAGCCAAGATACTTTAACATGTAAGTTAAAAGGTGTTGACTCTCCCATCACACTAACATTTCTAGCTCTCCTGCACCTTCAACCTGCAACTGTGTTTTGATGGAACAGAAAACTTGATTTTCAAAAGAAAAACAAGTCAACCACATTTCTTCAGCAAAGATCCATAGACAAAAGTGAGTCACTGCAGACTCCTCCAAGCAGATCTTGGTGATCTGCATGATTTCCTTAATCCCCAACCTATGACACAGTGAAAAAAGCATTAACAAGCATCAAAAGCTAGAAGGTACTTTAACATTACAGGTGTCATACTGAGAGGGTTGCTGACACCACAGAGATACTAAGAGGACACATACAATCTTTATTCCTTTACATGAAACATGTATGTAATGGGGAGCCTTGCATAAGACACACACACATCCCAAGGTAAACAGCCTCTTTTGTTGCTGACCTCCACTCATGACCAATATGAGAAAGCCAGAGGAGAGCTTAAATTTCCTATTTGCTGTAGAGGTCTGTCTCCTTCTCCTCCTTACTCCCTAAATGCTCACTCAGGTTGTCTATGCAGACCATCAGCCAGCATGTTCCCAGTTCGGGCACATTTGAAAGTCTTACAAAGAAAAACCCAAGAGGACACCAGAATTCTGGGCCACCTCAGGCTTGTCCAAGCCTAATGGTTGGGGGAGGTGGAGTTCCTCTCTCTTCCCATCAAAATCCTCTTTACTGTCAGGACAAGTCTGGGTAGAACAGGAGCTGAAGAAATACATTTCCTCACGGTCACCTGCTCCTGCTCCATTCTCTTCAGAAGCTCCCAACTATATCAAAGGAATGGAGCAGTGACCATGGCCAGGGAAGTGCTGATGTACATTTCTGGTATACAACACTCATGAGTACATCATCCCATGAGGCCGATACCACAGAGGGCTCTAGGTGCTCTGAAACATTTGGAGGAGGATAGTTCCTGAGGCTGGATACTCATTGGGAGTAACAGGTCAGTAACTGCCTCATTTTGCAAACTGAAAAAGTGAAGCACAGGGAAACTACAGGATGGCTTACTGTGGAAATCAAAGTCAAGGCTGTGTGTTTTGATTTCCAGAGTGCTCAGCACAAGTCCAGCCTTTCTCAACCGCAGAGTCATGCTGTAAACATCCTCAGGGCAGGGTCTTCACCTCTCATTTGTGGCTTCCAATCTTTCATGGTTTGCAGATCCCTTCACACTTTCCAATAGGGTTGTGCATTTAAACAATAGGCTTGCTTCCTCTGGCTTTCCTGCACATCTCGCATGTTGATCCTGGATCCTCATGAGTCTGTTCTCTGTGGCCCACTGCAGGTTCCCATGTGCCCCTCTCTTTCTACCGATCCCTACACGAAACAAGAGCCAGCAGCAGGCATTCCCAAAGTAGTCCTAACTCACTCTAGTTGCCCTAATTAGAGACAAAAGCACCAAACTTCCTTGTCATTTCAGCATTACCCATCTCAGGGTATTGGAGCTGTTGATCTCCCACAAGAAAATGCATTATGCTGTCAGCCCAGCCTAAGGGCTGTTATTTAATTTACTTGAGGAGGTAAGTGAAAGCCCCTTCATGCAAATGCTTACAATGTGATCTGGAAAACAGCAGGCGTAATTAGATAAAATGGCAGCAAAGCCCACCAGGGAAATAATGTTAATTCATGAGGATTTTCCTCTCCACCTCCCTCTCAGCAAGGTTTGAAGCCAAGGAGGGGAGGAAAAAAAAATCAGAATGCATCTCAATGATTTCTCTCTTGCTGAAGTAGAAAAACAGGATAGCAACCAGTAGGGTCATCTAAAATATGCCTCAGCATGGCACCTTGAGCAGGACTGGCAGCCCATGGTCCGAAGTGATGCAGCATGGAAAGCAAAACTGCTCTGTCACTGTTGTAAATTAATCTGAGTAGAGACATAACGAGCCATCATCCCTAAACTTCACATCACCTCCTGATCAAGGCCTAGCCAGGCAACAGAGAAGATTTGTCACATGATGACATCACTGCAACCCCATACCCCCAGTAATGATAACACCACCAGAATTCTTTTGCAAGTCTTGACAGCAGATCTGGCATTTCCAATCCACTCATTAACTCCTTCCCTTAAAAATATCCAGGAAAGGGTCTTGGTCAAACCATGTCACAGCATCTGCAGTAAAGGGAAGCATGAGGGCACCCCACTCTCGGCGCATGGATGCAGATACAGATGGCAGGGAAGCTCTTACAGTAACCTTGGGAAACCACAGTTCTGTGTTTCAGCTTCTCCCTCCCACCTAGAAGCCAGCCAGGAAAGCCACCCCCTGATTGCTGACCTGCCACTACCAAAATGGATTCCAATTAGCCAACTCACTCGCATCTATTAGGAAAGAGACATTTTTTGTTGTTGAGTAATTACTCCTCATGAAATGGCTTACATCCCTAGTTGATTAGGTCACAACCCACTGTGAACAAATTGATGTAACAGAGATATCTTTAATCTGATAAATTAAGGCATACTTTCTTGATATAGAAAGCTTAATTGAAGCCATGCATGGGGTACTTACCAAAGGCATCTAGACACAGAACATAGTATGCATAAACTAACAACAGTTGAGATCCAAAGGCAGGAGCCCATCCATACCCAGCTTGCATATTTCTTGGGGGGGAAGAAAAAAACCCTAGCTTGTTTGCTTACAGTGGGAATAGTAAATGACTCAAAGTGAACAAAGTAGTTTGACATCAGCAGTTAAATATGTAAGGGCAAAATTCAGGTAGCATACAGGGAAGAAAAGAGATTTTGTTTGTTTGCTTTCCTACATACTTTCTCCCAACTATCAGAAGGAAAACTATTTTTTCCCTAGTCAGGGATTTACTTGCTAAAGCAACAGAGATACACAAAGTTCATACAAAGCCTAAATAATCACACAGTAAGTGTGCACAGCAAGGGTTCACAAAATACAGTCCACAAAGTCCCCCTAGATGAATCTTTAACCAGTCAGCCTGGGGTGTACTGTTGATTACATTCTCTCTCCCTTCACCAAATTCCAAACTTTAGTGTCCCTCCACAAATAACACTTCATCTGCCTGAAGAACAGCAGCTCCACCACCATCTCTATCAAGTCATCCCTCATAGTACACTGGTTTTACTTAAAACCAAACCCAATTGCCCAAGCCTGTAATACCAATGACTTCCTGATTTTGGGACTTGCCCATCTATTAAAAAGGAAGCCATTCGCTTCACAGACCATGGCCCTAATGTTTCCAGCAGTTCCTCCTGTGCTTAGCAGGAGCACACGAGCACTTCAGTCCAATGTAAGCATTTGTTGAAGTGAGGCCAGTATTTCCTGTTGCAGTTAAAAGCACATTATACAGTAAGGATGGAAAAATATGACTGCGACACTAAACCAACCCTTCTCTTCCCATTTCAGGATGGGGAGGGGGTCAGGAAAGCACTCTCAATGTAAATACACGTGACAAGGGCTCGGGTAGATTAGAGTGTGTGCCATGAACAGCTTTGTACTCTGCTGGCTCTCTAAGTCGGGAAACCAACTGGGTGTCATTTAATCTCCTAGATTAAAATCACTTAGCGAATATTGTATTGTTTCAGAGCTCTCGCTGTCAGTTCAGTGTTGGGAGCCTCGCCGGAGCTCTGCTGCCGGCAAAGCCGCTGCTAATGAAACCTCGCGCAGGAGCAGCTGCCGGAATCTGTGTCAAACTGCATCTGGCACCCATCTATCTTCCAGCCATCTAAATTCACCTCTGAAATCATACAAAAGCAGCCGCAGAGCTCCCTGCAGCCACTCCAACACACCAGGCTTTGTCTCATCAAGTCTGTTAAGCAATTTGAAGCAATTTATTTTTTTTAATTCGCCTTGTGTTTTACAGCAGCAGCTTTCACAAAAGAAGTGAAGAAGTTAAGAAAAAATGGGGGGAAGGGAGGGAAAAAAGTGCCCCTTTTTTTAAGAAAAAAAGCCTGTCAAGCTCTCAGTAGACTATCATTAAACCAGTTTTGGCTGAAACTGTATGTTTAGGGGTTTTCCAATGGAGACACTCTGGTGCCTGCAACACTCAGACAGGGAGGGGTGGCTTCTATACAATTGTTGAATTGTTGTCATGGCTATTAAATATGCTGTAGCACAAATACTCAACAGGGTTGAAGGTTTGCCATGTATTGGCTCTGGAGAGGTATCAAAAATAGTGGTAGTATTAGCAGATAACTGAGTTATGCAAACACTGAATAAAAGATTCAGTCAAAAGTTTTAAAGGGTTTATTAACTTCACTCCAAACCCTTCCCCCTTTTGCCACTCTTGTCCCTCACTTGGGGCTAAAAGTACTCTGTAAATTAAAAATATTTTACACTTACTGTAGTGTTAATTTGACCAAGTCTCCTCTAACGTTTGGGGTAAAACCGTCTCTTCGCTCTGTGCATTTTCTGCAGAGGACCGGAGTTTTGCTCCATCTCATTAGGCTTACGAGTGGCAGCTTGAGAGAGTGGCACAGTAAAGCCATGACTTGCTGACTAAAACAGGTTAATGAAAAACAGGCTAGTGACTGAAATTGAAACTTCTCATTTCTCTCAAGAAAAGGGTGTATTGTCAAGATAAAGTAGAGTCTAGTATGTCTATTAAGCAACTTTCAGAGAAGCACTGCTCAGCACAGCAGCACCCTGAGCTCCCCAGGATGAGGAGGAGACATGGCCCCTGGCACAGGCACAGCCCCAGCATCAGGAGAGACGCCGACCTCACCATGCCAAAACCCAGCCAGCTGCCAGAAAGGAGCACTAAAGAGCACAGTGTGTGGAGGGCATGGGGTATGCTGGGCTGTCCTCCCAGGCTGGAGTTGTCCATCCGGACGAACAGGTCATGATGCAGCTCTCGGTGATATCCAGCTTTATGGCATGGAGGACTCCAGCTGACTGTGCCAAGCCTTCTGCAAGGGCAGTGGTGGGCAAATTCAGGAGGTGTTTCCTAGACTGAACTCTGCAAACTGCAGAAGGAGCAGGAGAAACAGGATCTGCCAACCTACCTAATTAAGGTGCATTTTCTCCATGCAGACTCATACACATCTCTCCCGGATATAGGGCCCTCATTTTTTGCCTCAACCCAAAACTGTATTTTGCATTTCTGTGACAATTTTTTCTCAACACTTCTCAGAAAGAAGCACAATGTAATACTCCTATGAAAATGTTCACAAGCTTGCAGATACCTCTGTCTCTGCTGCTAATTCCATCATGTCCATCCCCTTTGCAGCTAATCTTTTGAAGCAACTGGCCTTTTACTCCAACCTAACCTAACCCCATTTCAGAAAAACTGGAAGTGTACTCCTTTCCTGGGAGCTTCCCAAAGTAACCAAAGAAATCACATTCTTGAGCAAAGGCTACAAGTCCAACTGCTGGCATTGCTGTTCTTCTACCCACTAAGTAAGGAGATTTGTTTACACTCTGCAAAGGGTCACTTTATAAGGATATTCAAAAATTAAATCACCAGGGCTGAGAGACTGAGTGAATATCCTGGGCAGCCCCCTGCAGCTGCCAGTGGAGCTCAGCAGTAGCACTGACAGTACTGTGGCCAACAGGAAAAGTCACAGAGATGGACAATTAATTTTTTACAGGCCAATGGGCTGACCTCTGGGCAGCATTGGAACGAGTCAGCATGAAGGTGACAAAACTCATATGCCATTATAAATCATCCAAAAACAACCAACAGAAAATCTGTGCACTGATGGAGTTAGCTTATATCTTTTATTTTTTCCTTTGTAAACAGTGTCCTCTCCCTCATCACCTCCAAATTCCCATATGGCAGGTATCACAAGGGGTGTTCTCACACCCTGCTCTCTGGAGAAGCTGGTCCTTCTCTCCGAGCACCCGCACATCCCGATCTGCGGCTCACCAACGTCACACTGACGGATGACGCAAGCCATGCCTGTTGTTCAGGTGGTGGTGCATGACCTACTTCTGGGCTACAGAAGTTTGGGTTGGGAGGAATGTGCAATGTCTAGTGACGGAGAGGGGAAAAGGAGTAAACCATTGTAAGAAAATCAAGAATGAATCCTAAATTCTATGTGTTGGCTCCGTGTTTTCAGAGGCCAAAACAAAAGCAGCACCACAGCCTTAAGATCTGGAGTGAAAGTATGAAGAAACCATCCCCTCTGTGGGAAGTAGAAAGTTTTGCTGCTTACAGAACTAACATGTACACAAAATCTGGTTTCCTTAACAGGATACAGCACCAAGGAGGAGAAACATGTACTGCAAAGACACAGAGGCTTTTCACTCCTCCCCTGCCTTCCAACAAGCACGTTCACTCAAAAACAATCTGCCTGACCATTCACAGATGGTACCTGCCCAGCACTGCTACCAGATGTCTCAGGCTTTATGCACATATAAACTGTCCTGTAACTGGTGCAAACATATTCTCTGTTTATTTTCCAAGTGGAGTATTTCTTCCACCATTCCACTTTCACATGATGCATGCAATCAAATGAGCTCCGTAGCAACAGGGTGAATTTTCACAGCTAATTCTCCCTCTTGCAGGATTTTCTTTGGCATTGGGCTGAAGCATCGTTGGATTGCTTATCACTTCATGATTTTGACATATTTTGGAGCAACTCTGCTGACCCAAAAGGACATCAGCACTGTCCTACACATACAGACAGTGTTTCAAAATTTACACCATTGCCCTCAATTTGCAGTCCAGAGGGCATACCACAGAGGCTGTGAGAAAAGGCAAGCAAATGCTCGATTTGCACAACACATAGCACTCCTTTAACTAAAGGAGACTCTCAGTTACTATGTACCTACTTTCTTGAAATCTTTGGGGCCTTCCAACCCTCCCAACCTCCTGATCTCTTCAGCCACAGGGGATTTTCTGCAGATGTCTGTCCTAGCACTTCAGTCTGCATGCACAAATTCTACAGAGCTGTGGTTGGTTTGCACTATGTGGTATGGGCACACCGCCAATCCAGAAAAAAATAACAGAACAAACAAAAAAAAATACCTCTCCAAAATATCCTATTACCTCTATTGATTATGAAAAACTCCCCAGTTCCAATTTCCAGGAACTCCTGGAAGAGCAGGCAAGCCTTTGTGCCTACATCTCTTAAATATAATTTGAAGGAAATTATTGTCTAAATAATATGAGTAAGCTTTTTTTTTTTTTTTATGGGGAAAACCAGAAACCTAAGTAGAGCTTTCTTATATCAGGTGCTGTGTTTATGTCATGAGTTTTTCTGTGGTCTATTAGTTTTCAAAACAGGGCAGCCAAGAATTCACTTTTCCAGTTACGTATCTATAAATCAGGCCTGGAGAGGGACGAAACAGTTCCAGAGTGTGGTATGCATCAGGCTGAGCAGTTGCTCCAGCAAATCATGCAGGTAAAGAGCTACACAGCATCAATTAGCAAAAAAATAAAAGGGTCATCTACAAACTGAATACAGGAAAAAAACCCCTTAAATTCTGTGAACCGGGCACACTTTTCTGTTTAAAGAGGGAGGGGAAGGCAGCTGCCTTAAGTTGTAGGGGTTACAAGAAGAAAGTACAGAGCACAGAGCAGTACAGACAGATCAAGGGAGGAACCTGCCTGAATAGAGAGGAAAATAAGGGCTAGAAATTGGGCAGGGGGCATGCAGGCAAATACGAGATAAAATAATTATATATATATATCTATATATATAGATATATATATCTGCAAATTGGCACAGAAAGAGCTCCAAAGCAAGGGGGTGGGGAGGGAAAGGTAAAGGGAAAAAAAGGAATGTAGACCCAACTGGCAGCAGAAAACAGCTTTGATGCTTTTTTTTTTTCTTTTCCCACATTCATTTGGATAAAAATAATGACTGAAATGTGAGTCCAACAGGCCACGGATAAGAAAATTTGCCACACTAGAAGCAAAAGATGACCCAGTTTGGACAAGAGGTTTAAGCAGAGGAAAATCAAGAGAAGAGAAGGAAGCTTGGAAACTTGTGTAGAGAAGATAACAGCAGGATTTAGCAACTATAAGGAATAGGAAGGGGGATGGGTAAGGAGAGGGGAGTTAAAAACAACAGAGTTGCAGCTATGTTTCATGGCACTAATTCAGCAAAGAAACAGCCTCAAATGGATGTAAACAATGGACTATTCATTAGGGGTTTCATACCCTGCAACCCAGCAAACTATTGTCTACAAGTTTAAATATTCCCTTCACACATACACAAACTAAGTTACAGAAAATGTGAAACATCAGATAATCTCAACAACATGTCTCAAAATCACTGCCCTCAAGAATGCACTATGCTTGGCAAACTCTTCTAACCATCTGCCAGCATGTGGAGGGAAATAAATAGTTAATACACATCTGGGGTCAGACTATGAGCTACAGTACCCAGCTGAAACTCATGCCAAAGTCCAGGACAGGCAGTGAGTTCACCACAGGTGGACTGAGCTCTGGGGAGCCTTTCCATCCTGTCTACCGTGTCACAGAAAGTGATGTGTGCTTCTATTTCAAACTATCCATATGACACACCAGCTAAACCAGCAATTCGGAGTTTGGTGCTACATTTTCAGTTGCAGAAGGTGCAAATGCACATTTCCTCCTGGTGCCTCTATTACAGTAAGGGCTAGCTCGGGAAGGTAGAAAATATGTTTGACATCTGCATTGGCACATGTGAGCTTCATCTGTTAGAGCTCTCTAGTAATAGCCCTTCCTGAGCACCAGGACACACAACAGGGCATGCAGGTATCATCCATATGTCCTTCTCTTATCCTCAAAGGTGACTGGGCTCTTTGGACTGCCCTAGAGCAAGCACTCACTGTCTCTAACCCACAGGCCCCCAGAGGTTAGGGTTTTGTCCTTTCCAGGAAAAGGCTAGCAACCATGGGAGGTATTTGTGAGGGCAAGAAGAAGAGGTAGGTTACTTCAGGTTTTGTTTTTCAATAGGAAAAACATCTATAGAAAGGCATTTGCATAAAGGACCTTTGCTAGTGAGTCCTTCCTGTATTCATGGGCAAAGGCTCAAAAGACCCCTCTAGTCCCCAGACCTGCAGAGCACAGGCTGTACAGCCTCACTCAGCATAGAATCACAGAATCACAGAATCACAGAATATTATGAGTTGGAAGGGACCCACAAGGATCACCTAGTCCAACTCACCATCTAACACCCATACAGAGACCGAGAGCACATCCCAGAGCGGTAACACAAACCTAGATCCCTCACAGTCTAGCAGGCCACTCCGAGCCGGAAGGGACCCAGGATCATCCAGCCCTACACCCCCCAGCTAGACCATGTCACTAAGCTCCTCGTCCAGTCTTCTCTTAAACACCTCCAGGGATGGCGACTCCACCACCTCCCTGGGCAGCCCATTCCAATATGCAATTACTCTCTCTGTGAAAAACCGCTTCCTAACGTTAAGATTAAACCTCCCCTGGCGTAGCTTGAGGCCGTGCCCTCTCGTTCTGGTGTCGTCAGCCTGGAAGAAGAGGTCTACACCCATCTGGCTGCAACCTCCCCGCAGGTAGTTGTAAACAGCAATGAGGTCCCCTCTGAGCCTCCTCTTCTCCAGACTGAACAGTCCCAGTTCCTGTAGTCGCTCCTCATAGGGCCTGCCCTCCAGTCCCTTCACCATCCTCGTTGCCCTTCTCTGGACCCTCTCAAGCAGCTCAACATCCCTCTTAAACTGGGGAGCCCAGAACTGCACACAGTACTCAAGATGAGGTCTGACCAGCGCTGTGTACAGGGGAAGGACAACCTCCCTGGACCGACTGACCACACTGTTCCTGATGCAGGCCAGGATGCCATTTGCCTTCTTAGCCACCTGGGCACACTGCTGGCTCATATTGAGTTTCCTATCAATCAGTACACCTAAGTCTCTATCCACTTCACTAGTCTCGAGCCACTCCTCCCCCAGCCGATAGCGGTGCATGGGGTTGTTATGGCCGAAGTGAAGAACCCGGCACTTAGTCTTGTTAAACCTCATACAATTGGAGCCTGCCCATCTCTCCAGCCTGTCAAGGTCCCTCTGGAGGGCCTTCCTACCCTCCGGCAGTTCGACATTTGCCCCCAGCTTAGTATCATCTGCAAGCATCTCTCATGCCTGGCAGGATATGACCTGTCTTTCAGGAATACAGCCAGATTGTTTGGAGGACTGCAGGGAAAAGCTCCTGTTAAGAGGCTGTCTCACAGCTTTTCTTCCTTTTGCCCAGATCCAAAGTTACACTAGGACCATGCCTCTGCTCAGTGTTACGTCACATTGCTCCCACAAGGAATTACGTAAACATAAGAAGACCTTGGACTCCCTTCAGGTTCTCATCCACCTTCTTCAAACTCCTACTCCTTGCACTGAAGGTCTGTGGAGACAAGGGAGAGAAGAGACAAGTCTTTTCTTATCCTTAGTTTTGGGCATATGGGTAACAACAAAAGGCCTAATTTTGCTTTGTCTGTTATCCAGAAGTGCTGCGTGTTTCAGTGAGCAGCACTGGAAGCACGCAAATAACACACAGCACACACACAGGAAGAAAATTGGCCTGCAAAAGTAGCAGGAGGGGAAGAACTTGATAGTTTTAATACCATTTGTGTCTTTCATATTGCATGGACGCTCTTTGCTCGTGCAATGTAGTACGCAACCACATGCACAATGAATCATGTACACCACACTAGGAAAAATAAGGACAGATACATTGAAAATATGAAGATTCATTTATGGTCCCCCTCTCATCTCAGCATGCTTCACATTTCGGGTTCACGGAGTATCTCAGTACGTATAGCAATCACACACTGACAACTACGACAGTTTAGGGACACCTTCACACATGGCACATAAGCAGCAGGAAACAAAATGCTTGTGTACAACACTGAAATTTCCCTTTCCAGCTCTCTGAAAAGCCCCCAGGACTGCCCTCAAAGGCAGCCTTTGAGGGTGTAGGAGATAAGCCCAAGAGCTTCTGCAGCTCTGTATGTGTTTTAATTTTAACCTAAACTTTCAGTGTGAAAGGAACACAATTTCTACTTCTTTTCGCCATAGACACCAAAATGTGAACTGAAGGTTGGGCAGAAAAACTGAGGAAGCGCAGAGAGCGGGTGTTGTAAATCACATGTGGTCTCCAGCATATGGGTAACAGTCACACATAAATAAGGAAATCAAATGTCAGTCCACTACTACCCTTTCCAAAATTAATCTCTCTACTGATTCCCAAGAATATCCAGCTTCAAAGGCTAAGTGCCTGCTCGCAGGAACAGACAGGCAGTACAAAACACACACAGGGAAATAACTCAAGGTGGTTCTGCTCCTCTTTTACCCAAAGTCCTTTTCATTAAGTGTTTTCCACTGAGCTATACAAGAAAAGGAAGCAGAGGAGGAAGGGAGCAGTGGGAAATTCAGTGTTTCCCCTCAGCATGGGAAGGGAAACAGAAGAGCTGGCTGCAGATCTCCAGCCACATAAGTGCAACTGAGCAACAAGCAGGAATGACACATGGAGATCAGCAAAAGGAAAAGCAGCCCACGGGGAAGATGAAGAAAACACATAGGAAAAGAAAAGAGGGTGAGGAGGCACTTCTGGTGTGACAAACTACTGAGGAAACAGCCAAATACACACATCAGTTTAAGAATCAAACAAAAGTGGGTGAAGGTTTGAAGAAAACATTCAAACACAGAAAAGAACAGGTTCTGTCTGAAGAAAAACCACGGCCTGGAAAACCCCAAGGAAAGAAATGCTAGAAGGGAGGTGGTAATGAGAAGGTAAAAAGAAAGAGAATACAGTGGTTTGGTGTTCTTTTACACATTGCAATCTTCACTCAAGTTCATGTCTAACTTTAAAAAGAGTGCCTCAAATCTCAATTTCAGCAGAAACGACCCAAGTTTGAATTAGTCAGCTCATAAAGGATATTTAGTCACCACTTCTAATCAGCCTCATATCACAACCAAGGACATGCCAAATATCTGAAGTAGACTAGGTTTAAAAAACTAAAACAATACCAGAAATAGTAACAATTCCTGGCTGAGTCACATTTTCATTTTAAGCTACACACATTCAAAGGATTTCATTTGAACATTGTTATTGTTGAAACTTGTTGGTTTGTCTTTTTTTAGTAGCTACGATGAGTACGAACAACATTTCCTGTGCTATGGATGAGATGCTTTTTTGATCATTGAAGGGTTTTTCCATCCTCCTGCTTCTAGCCCTCAAACACCTCTATTGGTGGGAACTTTCCTTGCAGACACCATCTTTCCCAAGGACAGACTTGGAGAAAAGGCAGTTTTCCTCACAGAGTTTTAACATAGACATGGGGACTGATGAAAATGGTTGCTGGGGTGTATGTACTGTGTGAGCCAATGAAGCCGCAACCAAATGTCTTCACTCTTTCTCTTGTAACTTGATACCTGGCTTTAGCGATCCCTCCAGCTCTTGAATTAGGAATGGAAAATATGAGAGCTCTGTTTCAGAGCAAAGGTTTAGAGACAGGGGGAAGAAGAGGAAGAAGAAGGATATATCAGGGCTACTTGCAAATGGTATTTGCTTTACAAGGGGCTTAAACATCTGACAACACCCATATTGCTCAGCCCTGTCAGGGCCTGAATCTGATTCAGGCCTAAAGCGTGATTTCTAAAGACATTCCCTTTACTTTGTACCTCTCTGTCTGACTGCTCTGGGTGCAAATAATGGCATCTAAAAGCAAATCGCTATTGCCAGCTGCTGAGGGAACAAGACATTAAAAATGCCAATATCTCCTTTTGTGCATAACTGCAATTTGTTGTGAGAGTAAAACAGGATGCTGGGCTGAAAGCTTTATGAAAATGGTGTCCCTAATCATCACACTCACTTTCCAAGTCCTCTGAGAAATATTTTTAAAGCATCTCTGTAGTTTTATGAGTCCCCACTTTCCGTGGGTCTGCAAACAGGGTGCGAATGCCACAATTTGCAAACACAGCGAGCTCATGAATATTCAATTAAGCCCCTCCCCCCTGGACGCTGCCGCGGCCAGGCCACGCTGCTCATGGCTCCCTTCTGAGCTCCCTCCCTTCGCTGAAGTGGGAGAGGACGAGACCAGGACTAGGCCAGGCCATGCCGCTAGCAGCTTCCTTCCCAGTTCCCTCCCTTTGCCAAAGCAAAGGACAGGATGGGATGGGGCCGGGACACTGCAGCTATTGAAATGACACTTTTCTCTTTTTTATTTCCTTCTTTTTCGTTTCCTTTTTCCCTGGCCTTGGTGGCCGGCCCCTGCTTCTGTCTGCGGCGCAGGGGCTAGCCACCTGCTCACCCCAGGGGAATGGGGAGAAGGTGCCTCCTGCTCCTGCTCTCAGGCACAGGCACACACAGTGGCAGCCCCATCTTGCAGCCCAACGGAGAACAATTCCAGCCATGCAAAAACACACGTTTAGATTAAATGCATCCCAGACGGGACCGGGACAGGATGGGCTGCATGGCTCCCAGCTCCTGGCTCCCTCCCTTAGCCACCCCCTGGTGGCTCCTGGGCGTGACTTGTTTACATATTCATGGACTCATTTACATATTCACGAGCTGCCTGCCTTTGCGGCATTTTCTGCGCCTGCGCGTGGCATCGCTTTTCTCTGAAAAATGAAGCGCGGATTATTGAAACTGCTGAGATGCAGACCGTGGATAAGCGGGGGTCTTCTGCATCTCTGGGTATGTGCTCTCAGCAGCACAACTGGCAGATTTCAAATTCCAAAACAGAGCACAAGGAACCTTCCCCAAACACAAGACTGCCCTCATGCACCAGGGAAGGGTATAGTGGGTCCACAGGCTCACGAGGAAAAACCTTTTCCCTGAGCATTGTGGCTCAGCCATTTCAGTGACACAATTACAGCATTTGCCAAGGAGCTTGCATCATGTAACATGCTGCGAGGCTTTTCACAGCAACACAGCTTGCAAGCTTCCCTTCAGGGGCCCAACCCCAAAAGCCCTGCTGCAAAATACTGCAACTCCCAACCCCTGCCAGCTCCCCCAACTACACAGGAACAGTAGCAGGGATCCTGCACCTCTTTTGCTCCTTTTTTACAGGATGGTCAGCCCTGCTGAGCTTGGTTTAACGCTGCCTTCCAGTGTTTATAGGGAAAGACAACTAATACCTCTCAGAGTATCATCAGAGTCATCTTTGCAAGAAGGTTTTGATGTAAATCAGGTGGGAAAGTGACACACAACTCGCAAATAAACTTTTGCTGCTTTCTCAGGGATATGAATTTATGGTACCACTGCTTGTTTGACAAGAGGTCAAATTTTAGCTAATGTAGGAATTAAATTCTGCCCATGGAACCATATGATGATAATGGCAGGTAATGTTGAAGATCCAAGTGGAAATAAAGCTGAACTTCGTCTTCTGCCACTATACCATAAGTGAACTCACATTTACAGACTGGTGACATTCTAAAAAAACATGCTATAGCTAACTATGACATGACATATGTCAATAAACCTATGGCTTTGCTGGGATGGTGAGAAATGAGCACTGTGCAGTGCAAACTAAATAGTACAAAAACAGAGCAAATTAAGCAGTTTGTTCCTGAGCTGAGGTTTGTAGAGATCTGATGAGCTGCAGGATATTGGCTCTCCATCTTGCTTCCAGCTGCTTCTACAGATGTCCAGGCTCCTCACTGCCAAGAAGAGCTAGAAGGCTAGTGAAAGCAGCTGGAAGAGAAGGAGGTGGAGGAGGAGTCAGGCTTGCAGACTCTGGGGACGGCACAAAGAGGAGGAGGAGGGAAGCAGGTACTGCCCACCCATGCTCTACAACTTCGGCTGAAGGTGCTGACCACTAGAAAAAGGCGTAATGTCTGGTGAGAGGGGAATGAGGAACTTTGGGGTATATTTTCCTTTTTTACTTCTTTTCTTTTCCTGTTTTTTTGCCTTTTTTTTATAAGTGGAGAAAATTGGGTCGTTGAGTAGCATCTCTGCAAGAATGTGGGAGCAAGGAGGGCAGAGATTCAAGAATGAATGAACCAACATGGAAAGCAAGACGGAGAATCAGAGAGAAATAAACTGATCAAATATTAGTGGTGTATGCAAGAGGGAAAGAATCACTGAGCAGATGGGAGGAGGGAAGAAGAAATGATTAATAGGGAGTGTGAGGCCCTTCCCCCTCCCTCAAGCAGGACTAATCACGTGGAAGACAGCTAAAATCTTACTTCCTAATACTGCTTTGCTGTAGTAGCTGCTACATGACAGGGGAGAGCAAGCCCACCCCAAGACAAAAATCTCCCTAAAACACGGGAATAAACCTGTTGCAACAACATGACAAATGTGTTTGGGCTGCTGGTGCTAAAGAGACCTCTGTCAGGATACATCTGTCATATCCTGAGAGCTGATACCTGGTGCTTCTCCAGGACCACCAAGTCCTGTGGTGAGTCGAAAGCAGCATTCCTGCTTTCACCCTGGTTACTCTCCTGCCTCCAGCCTTACAGAGGAAAGTGGCCAGCTTTCTCACACAAGCCAAACGCAAATGCTGAACTTGCCTACATCAGGAGCCAAAAATCTCATTGCCTGACGTCAGAGCACACCTCTGACCAAGCATTTGAGGGGTCGCACCTGGGCATTACTCCGCTCCCTTCTCAGCACAAAAGCTCGGGGTGAGCTTTGCCACTGCACTAATCGATGAGAGATGCAAGACAGCTCAGCAGAGGCCCTGCTCTCCCCGGCTCACAGGGCCAGACCAGCCCTCCTGCAATGGGAGGCACAGGCTGCCTATGCACCGTGTGTTTCTCAGGCTGGACACCATCAAACAAGAGAGAGGAAGGAACATCACCACAGGAACACAGATTCAGATACGTAAATACATTTGATAAAAAAGAGGCTCCTGTGGATTTCTGGTGACAGCCTGTCACCAGGACGGCTCTGCACAGAGCTCCCAGGAGACCCAAGTATACAGACCTGTTCCTGAAATACGTGTATGCTAAACAGTTTTCCTATGTTTTACAGGTGCGATCATGTCCATTCAGCCCCTAATTTTTTTCCTCCATGGACTGAACAACCCCAGTACCTGAATTTTCTCTGTACAGGTCATGTCTGTTAAATCATCCATTCATGCCATTTTCTGCCTTTTTTTTTCTGACCCACTTTTGAATTGTTTTTCTGCTTTTAAAGGCTGTGAGCAGAAAACTGGCTCAAGATTCCAGCTGAGACCTCATCAAGGTGAGCTGAGTGGAAGGATTGCTGTACCTTCTTGGTTATAAACCCCAGGTTGGCTTTTTCTCAACTGGTGCCTCAGAGTCAGCCTGGAATCCACCATCAACTCCATCCCCTCTCTGCAGAGCTGCTGCTCAGCCAGCCATCTGCCATTTTAGGTCTGGACAGCACATTATTCTCACCTAAGTTTAAAACTTTATACTTGCCCTTTTCTGAATCACCCCTTATTTTTTCCAGATGATTTCTCCACTTGGTCAACATTTCGAATCCTAACCCTTTTCTCTCTTGGGAGTGCTCCTCCCAAGACAGTATCAATTGGAAGTGTAATCAGCTTTCACAGCAGAAAAATCGCTCCTGTACGTCCCTTCTGGGAGGACTCACAGGAACTGGCCACTGTGGACCCAGACTGATCCTAATGTGTTTGTGACATTGCACCCCTGAACATCTAGCCTCTGCCATTTCCCCTGAAAGTAACCTGAGATCCACAATAAAGTGTGGAAGACAAAATTGTTAAGGATATCACACAAACATACTGTGCTCATGATGGAGCTATGTGCTCTGCCATAAGACATAATAAAAATAATTCAGATCAAGTCCCATGCTGCATTTTAACCCAGTGTGTGGGAGATGACCAGAGCTGATTTTTTAAAAAACCACAAAAGTCTCAGCAAGACAAAAGTAAAAAGGAGCATTTGCCTGATGATGAAGCTGGACCATCCAGAAGAATGGTGTCTCCTGCATGTTCCAATAAAAACCTTCACCATCAGGCAGTATTCATCTACAGTATTCATCAAAGCCAATTAAATCCACACAAGACATCTTTTCCACCAGGCAAAGGTGGAAAAGATGTCTTGTGTGGACATCTCTCTCCAGGGCTTTGACACTATACTACAATGGCACGTATCTTTAGAATGATAGGAAGTGTGCAAAAATTCAAATGTGGCTAAAGGTAAGGAGGCAGAGATAGGCAGAAGGGGTAGCTGTGTTTGCCTCACAGAATTGATCTGGAGGAAAGGACATCCAGGTACTTCACACACAAGTTCTGATCACCATATATAGCTCATGGGCAGTATGGCAGAAGGGCACTTTGATCCCAAGCAGTGTTTCAGGTCAGCACATTTATTATTAATCCTGTAGCACAACATACTGGGCTATAAATTCCAACAATTGCCCACTGTTTAAATAAATTAGTTTTCTTAAGAACAGGAATGGGCTGGGGCCAGTTATAAACACACCTCACTTAACTGATTCCCCCCCTTCCATTTATGGACATGATAAGATTTTGCCTTCACACTGGGAAAAACAATGCTCAAAGTTTGACATGTCTTTTTACTCCCAGCATCCACACCTAAAGAGAAAAAACAACAAAACCCAGTCTGTGTCTGCAGTAGCACATGGGACAAGCCCAAACACTAGGAAAGTAAGGAAATCCTGGATCCTAGGGACCTCCAGCAGAAAAGTAGCTGCTCATAATGCCAGTGGGTCTCCAAGACTTTCCTTATGAATAAAAAGCCTTCTATAACATGGCATACAGCTGCAAGATTGCCAAGAGATTAATCATAATCACAACACTGCAAACCTTTGCTTAGGACTGTTTTAGCCCCAGAATGACCAGCTCCTGCCTCTGAGGCCAGACAGTGTAACCATGGCACATCAAATGTTTTGCAAGACGATGATGGTGACAGCCTAGAAAGGCACAGCAAATGGACCACTTAAAGCAATGAGAACGTATTTTATTGTATTGCTTTATGCCAGATCATTTCAAAATTTCTGCAGGAGATTATAGGAGACAAATTTAAAGTTTTTGTTTATTTCTACTTAGGATAGTGCAGCCTTACCAACTGAAGGCTACTCAGTATGGGGGGAGAAGAATTAAAAAAAGTTCAATACACTTCATCATTTTTTGAGGATTTCTTTCCTAAGGTAGACAGAACTTTGCAGTTTTTCACGCTCCATACACCGTATGACTCCCCTGATCAGTGAGATTTACTGCATTCGGAAGTCCTGGGTGGAGTGCTCCAAGCCGAACTGACCAATGCTACAGCCGGATTTAACGAGATGTCAGGAAATGGGTGGGGGGCAGGGAAGGGGAGCACAGCAAATGACACAGCCCACAATCAGGAAACTCACTTGGCAAGATTTGTGGAAAACCAGAGGTATACAGGAGTAAAGCCCCATAAAGCAGTGCTGCGGCTGCTCCTACCGCTAATCTGTTCCCGTTATCAGAGCTCAAAGAAAAGAGGACAGTTGCCAGCTCTGGAGAATCGGGAGTGGTGCCAGCTGACGACACGCTGTGATCGGCAGCCACTTGGGTCTGGGTGAGGTCTGTTATCATGTGATGAGCGCTGGATAGCGAGGGAATGGGGAGGAAAAGAACCCACTACAGAGAGCACCCATGCTCCCGTTACGGAATGAAGGTAAGAAGGATACAGAGAGAAGGAAAAAAAAGAAGCATCCTGCAGCTGTAAGGCAGATACAGTAGATGACTATTACAGAGGTAGTTTTTCCAGAGATGGCAAAAGCTGGAAGGCTTCACAGCAGCACAGATTTGGCAATGCCACCCTGAGCCTGATGCAGCTGCAGTGCTACTTCGCTTTCAAAAGGAAATCTGGCGAGACAGAAGTGAAACAAAGCCTTTAACACCTGCACACAGGCCAGGGAATCCCTTAAACGTCACAAGAGGAGGTATAGTGAAGTTACCCCACGGGTCTGGCTCATGGAGTTTGGGACTCTCAGATAACCAGGACTGCACCTCCTCAGACGGGATGGAAGTGACCAGGGTGCCTCGGGGAAGGAGAGGACAGGATGTGGCAGAATATTCCTAGGAGGTTATATGTGCTGCAGCAACTTGCAGAGGAGTGTGACTTACTTGTTCCTACACTGAGGAGTTACCTAGAGACCAGCAAGGAGCTCCCAAGATGAGAATATAATCACTGGAGCTTCAGGATGGCAACGCTTTCACTGCTGCTCCTCCTCTTGCATGTGGAGATTCAGAGGAGTCTGGCTCTGCACGTCCATCCACATCTGAACACACAATTCTGTGCCACACACCTTACAAGCTAAACAGATATGTCAGAGGGATGGGAAAAGGAAATACAGAAATACCTCAGGTATTCACACTGTCATATCTGCATCTTCTCACATTTGTGGAAACTTTTCCCACAGTACTCAAGTTATTCACGGAGCAGTGCATAATTCTGTGGGACGGTGCAGTCCTGCACTCCTGCCGTGGACAGCCCAGCCCCAGCTGGCCCTGCCAGGAGTCAGGAAAACTTTAACTGTAACACAGGGATCCATATGGGGCTGTTTCCATTCCCAAGCCCGCAGCCAGCCTGAACTTGCCATCGTGTATCTGCATATGCAGATATTCAGGGCCTCAACCAAAGCACTCCTGCCAGTGCTAGCTGCTGCAGTTAAAGGGAAAAACCCTCGACTCCCACTGGCTGCCGCAAGGTGCCCAGATGTTGCAGTGTTCCATAGTTGCCATATTTCTGGCAATAATTTGCCGTATTAATGTCCGACCTGTATTTGCGGATTAAAGGTTTTGCGGGACCTGCAGGAGACCCATAATCTGTGAATACGGAGGTATGACTAATCAGGAATTAAACAGCAAAGAAAATATTTAAAGACTGGGTGCTCAAATTGAGTCTCCTGAGTTGGCCTCCCACCCTGCACTTCCCCCCACCCCCCGCTCTTTCCTGTATTCCAGTTCACTGGGAGGCATCTGTTTAAAGGGGTTTTAAAAAAATAACTCTGCAAAGCACCTGTGCTATTGGGTAGGTTAAGTATGAACAAGAAAGTTCCCCCACCCCCCCACGAAGAAACCAGTAAACTCAAATGAAAAACCAAAACAAAGCAGCTTCCAAAGCCAAGAAAAGGTATTAGCATAGCATAATAATGACAAATTTGGAGCATCAGAGACAAGATGGAAGTTTGTGTAACACAGACATAAATTAAAGCAAACACATCCAAAAAGAGGATAATTCAAAGGAATGAAAGTCTCTGAAGTCACTGATATTCTTGCAATAGTTTGTAGTCATAAAACAGTAAGTACCAAACAATCAAAATGAGGTTTTTTATTCAAGAGTACCTTGGCCTGGAAAGATACTTCTGTGGGCATCAGATGATTTTTGTTGAATGAACTAGAGTGCAAGATGCACGAACAGCTCTACACTGCACATAGAGATGCAAAGCAATGAGTTGGTAGATCTAAGAGCTCAACCAGGTTAGAAGCAAGAGGATCAGAAGCGAAAATTTTACTTTATCAGGACTGATTTTTCACCAATGACCATATTTAAGAGAAACAAAAAAAGCTGCTAAGACTACGCATGCCTTGGAGCATTCTACTCAGTATGCAAAAACGTTCTATTTCGCATGCACAGTACCCCCAAAACCTGAAAGTTTTTCATTATTTCATTTCACTACCAAGGAGTTACCCACTGAAAACACAGAGCTGAACCTCCTTACATTTCTGCTAAGCAAAATAAATAAAAAATATAAAATGCTAATGAAAAAGCACCCTTCCTTTATTATATTCACACAGAGAATCTAAAGATTTATTTACCATAGCTATTTTTTATCATACACTTACACAGACATACACACTGTAGAAGTGAGGGCCCAATTAATCCTTAGGTGAAATTTAGACATTCAGAAATTTTCCCTTCCAAACCAGCCATCCAACAGGCTCACAGGACAACCCAGTCCTGCACATTCATGGCAGATATCACTGGTATTTTGGCAATCTGATGTAAGGCAGGCAGATGATTTAAAACCACATATCTGACATTCCAGGAGAAAGAAAATACTTGGATATGCTTAGCAAAAACACAGCTAACGCTCAGATTGTGTTCTTTTGTTGAGACTGTTTAATTAGGCTATGAGTCACACGCTACAACAACTTACAGTGACATTTGGACAGAACCAAGCTTTATTCACAACTGCAAGATGGTGGGGTATGGTCCCTTGGCCTAGAAGAATCTGGTTTTCCCACTGATCAAAAGAAGTCAAAATTAGGGGCACAAAATCAATGAGCTGTGGCTGTCTGAGTGGTACCTGGAAAGCCATTGTGGGCACTATAACCGAACACTCCCTGTGTACACTGTCTCTGCCATGCAAAACCAGTACAGTCACTACCTGAAACTAGAATCACCAGTTTGGTTTAATTTTGTATGTCTAGTTATTGGTAGTTCTCTCTCTCTTTAGGGGTCTGTGCTCCTACTTAATTACAGCGACTCTGCCTCTGGGCAGTGGCAACTCTCACAGACACACACCCATATCTTCAGTTATGTGAAGGAAAGTACCTTCTACCCCCTTTACACACCAAGTATACACTCATTTAAAAAATGGGTCAGCAGATGACACCAACTCCACTACAGTCAGAAGCAGCTGACTTTTCAGGGCCCAAGTATCATACCAACTGTTCAGCTGATATCCAAAAACCACTGATGGTAATTACTCCATGGAGTAATTAGCATGTTTTAATGGCTGGTGGCTTCAAAAACTGCACTAACTTAAAATCCGCTTTAATACAGTGGTGAGTATCCCTGTCTCTCGTGCGGGAGATCACGGGCTCGATTCCTGCCAGCGAGCGTGTGGTGCTGTTTAAGAGTTGGACTCGATGATCCTTGTGGGTCCCTTCCAACTCAGAATATTCTGTATGATTTGGTGTGTGAACTTCAGCCACCTTAGATGTACCAGACTTTCTTTTTCCCTTACTTTGCAGTTTGAGTTATCTTCAAATCTGAAAGTGAATCTTCTCAGTTTTGCTCAGTTTAGATTTGAAACCATGCACAGATACTGAATTTTCTGACATTCATGCCTAACTTTTATCTCATGCTCATTTAAAGTCACTGCTGGAATCTGTCCATTGGAAAATTTATTGAAAAGAGAACTTGCAGTCAAACAGATCTTTGACCTGTCACTTTCTGGAACAGAAAGAGGAAAACAGAAGAGAAAGTGGTTTTGGTATATACAACCAAACAAACCCAAAGCTTTAAAGAAGCTCACTTCAAGAGGAAACATGTCACTAAAAATACAGTCTTACCTCAACTATTCACACATAATTATTTGCTGCTTCACCCATTCACAAAAAATTAATTAATCAGTTATTCATAAATATGTCCAGTCGACACATGTGCAGTTGCTCTGCTTCGTGGAGGGTCAGAGCCACTGCTTACCGTAGGGCAGGACTGGCACCTCGCACTCACTGGGTGGGGATAGCCAGAGATCTGTGTCCGTGTGTGTTACTGCTTCCATGGCCACAGGCAGGGGAGGCTTCTATTGCCCCATGACCTCTCTCACCACGGCAGGGGGGAGGCGGCGCTCTGTTGGGTCCATACGGCCACCGCTGCCGATCCTGCACTCAGGACTGGTGGATGTATGGTAGCTGCCACACTAGTAAAGGGAAAAAATCTCCATCACCAACACCCTCCACCACTGTAAGGGACCCCAAGGTGTTGCAGCATTTCAAAGTTAAGGTTTCCCAAGCTCCAAGAGCACTGGTGGCATGGACCTGGGGCAACCCGAACCAGTGGACACAGGGGTCATTCTCAGCAGACTGCAGCCTCCTCCAGGAACACAATCCAAGCATGCGCCGACCCCCTTCCCCACCGCAGCCCCAGGGCGAGCTTTCCCACCACGGTACCACTGCAAGCACGCGCAGTGGCAGCATCCTGGTGGTGGCAAAAATGGCAACATGGTCAAAGAGAAGCCTAGGGATTCCCTGGGAGTCTCCCCAGTCAGAGAGGGCTCAGAAACCGTTCCCTTTGCTCCCCTGTGCTGTGAGAGCCTGTGGGGAGGTTCCAAAAATGCTCCCCAGTGCTCTGGAGTGGTGGGGGGCAGAGCCACGGGCATGGCCTGTATGCATATTAATGGCACACCGGTATTTGAGGAAGAAAGGTTTCGCCAGAGACCCGCGAACCGCGAACAGGGAGGTGTGACTGTATTTCTGTGCTCACATGTACACATATATCTAAACACAAAGGACCACATTATACCTTGAGTTGTACCCCAAAATCAGCCCCACTAATGTCGGCTCATAGCTAAGGAAAAATTTTCACCTGCTAGGCAAAATCAAATCAACTGAAAAAAGCTGCAGTGTGAATTTGCTGTCAGAGAATAGCAGCTCAAAGGATCAGACAAACTACAGACTAAAGCTCAAGCTGAAATAATCAAAATCCAAAGACATCATCTTCTCCATGGAATGCACACGTGGGTTTCCTTCAGTGAATCTGTAAGTAATTTTTGCCCCTGCAAGCTTTTTGGTACCTCACCCACCAGAAGTCTTGCCAACACTATGAAAATCATCAGCAACCATATCAAGAAGAAATTCAAAGCTTGAGCCCCTTGGATCCTTCCAGAATGGGCTCACTTCAATTTAAAGATGAATGACCCAGTCAGAAAACGTAGGAGTATTCTGCCCATGTTTATGTCCACACAGAATAAGAAAAAAGCTTTGTAAAGGAATTAAAATTAAAAAAAAGCTTTGTTAAGGAATTTTAGCCTTTCTTTTATTTATCGTGTAGTTTTCAAACAACTGTTAAACCTGCTGTACTGATAATAGATCAAAAAAGAAATGCATGAATATTTTGGCTTCAGCATTTATTAAGAACACATAGAGCAATATAAGACTTCCTGCTCTTTGATACCATCAGTGTCAGATCTTACACTTCCATGCCTACAGCCATACCCCCTTCAGCTGGGAACTAGACAACTCCTGCAAGGCAAGCAGGGTCAGGTTGGGTTAATACAAAGGAAAGGCCCCTGGGGAAGGATCCAAGTGCTGCAGATACCAGAACTGGTAGTGATGCAGCAGCACTGCTCTGCTTTCCCATGGACTGCCTACCCCCAGGGAAGCTGCTGTTCAGTCACCCGGTTGTGTATCTGCACCACAGTCTCCTACAGCCTAAAAAAAGCCAGCCAACAACCAACAAACCAACAGCCCACACTCTGCAGAGAAATGAAACTTCTCAGCTAGCCAACTGTTAAGTCCCCATGTCCTGATCAGCTTCTATTTTGGGTTACCTGAAGTTCTTCACCGTTTCTACAGGACAGCGAAATTCTACTTTTCATCCGAGTTCTGGGTGTGCTGTCATGCTGTCAAACAGCTGCTGTGTTCCACCCCACGCTAGGCTGTGGCAGAGGAGAGAGGAACAGTTCTCCTGTTCAAGTATCTGTCGTTTGCAAAGTGTGTGAGGATCTGTCATTAAGTCTATTAGAAGTATGCACTGTGGAGTTATTTTTGTTAGCGTTATAAATGTAACATGGGGGAAAAGGTGCCTGAAAAGCACAGAAACTCTTCTTCAGCATTTATTTGTGAACAAGGTCTAAAACCCTTTGGAAAAAGTTTACAGAAACCCTTCATATATACCAGTCAATAACATGATTTGGCTTATAGACCTGGAGTACATATGGTAATTCCTGCCAACCCTGTCAATTTGA
This sequence comes from Pitta sordida, assembly GCA_013390025.1. Lineage (NCBI taxonomy): Eukaryota > Metazoa > Chordata > Aves > Passeriformes > Pittidae > Pitta > Pitta sordida. The sequence goes on from WEKX01002389.1 coordinate 156,681, forward strand.
CTTGACTGGAGATAATACAAACTCTGAGGGACATGATTTGCAAAAAAACTTTGTAATCCTTGCAATGAAAGGAAGCTGTAAGAGCCAGATGAGGAAAATCCCCAGAACTCTCAAATATCTTCTGCTCAGAGTCAAGGTGATTTCATAGTCACGCAGCTTTAATAATGGGACTTCCTCAGGGACACACTATTAAACATTTGGAGGAAGCATTTGAAAAGAAACTGTATTATCAATCTGATTTCTCATCTTTTCACTTTCAGCTACTTAGATGTACTACAGGATTACTTCTAAATGATGCCAAAGTGACTACGCTTGGCATTCTGCAGGGGGCAGGGTTGAGGGGGAGCTTCTATCTCATTAGTATTTCCTACAGATGAAGTTCAGACTTTCGTTTTTGACATTTTTAATTTATCATTACACTGCATTGTTTTTAATATTGAACAACAGTGTCTTTGATAGAGCACTACACAGAACCCAAAAGAACTAACAAAACAAGCCTCAAAATGCAGTTTCACTTTGCCTTCATCTTGCAGTAGGTGGGCCAGCAGAAACTCAGCCTTCTAAAAAACACACATGAAAATGGAGGGGGCAGGAAAAGAAAGCAAAAGCAAACCACGGAAGTCTTTTTCTGTTGCAGCTGCCAGCAGGCTCCGGGATCATTGCCACACACACTGAGTGTGTACTTGGAAGGAAGAAACAACAGGATTATTCTATAAAGCTAATCTGAGTGAAGTAGCAGACGGTATAACTTCAGGTTGCCTTTTGATGTTGTGAGAATAAAATCTCCAGATAAATCATTACAAGAGTTTTAAAAAATTCTCACCTGAGGAAATTGCACATAAAATAGCCTCACAAACTCCCCCCCAAAAAGAGATCCGAAGCACAGCATCACATTACTGTGCATTTTTCCTCTGTATATCACAAGCACTCTACAATCTAAGAGTAGCAGGATCACCACTTGTTAGGAGCTGACCAGTCTGAGATAAATTTTACCCTTAGATGCGTGTAATTTTTTCCCATTGACCTCATATGTATGTGACATGAAATAGACTAAATCTCCACAATTCCTTTATATTTGGGTGGTTTTTTTAATTTGATGAAAAAATTAAAAGTAAACAAGCAACCAGTCTTAGGAGGCAGCAGAGAAACCCTATGCCTTTAAAAAGCAAGACAATCAAAATACTTTGGTAGGGAAGTTTCCAAATGGAAACTTAGCCCACTCTACAGCAAACAACTACAAAATAAAGCAGGATCTGCATCTGTCTTCACAAATGCCATGTCCCCATGAAATTGTATACACATATACTCTCTCCCAGTTGCTCTGGAGAATACCACCACCATCAAGGAAACCTGACAGAGCAAAGTAAAAAAACACAAAAACATCCAACTAGTGAATCAATAAAAAACAGTGTTGAAAGGCTGAAACAAGTTAAAGAATGGATTGTGTAAGAAAACTGTTCTCTGTAATATCTCATTTATAGTAACTTTCTAAGTCAAAGCTCATAGAAAATGTTTTCAGATTCACATGTTGATCTGTTTATCCCCCTTGGCTATTTTGCTTAAAACAACATTCATTATCCACAAAAAAACCCCAAAACAAAACAACAATCCGAGACTTGTGAGAGTTAGGGCCTAAGAAACTACCACGAACTCAGCAGAGCCCTGGCAGCGGTGCCAAGCCTCTGCCCTGCGACGGCAGACGCAGCTCTGCTGAAGGCCTGGACTGGCAAAGCCATGCTCCGTGCTTGGCACAGGGTCCTGGCTCCTCTGCACGGCCCCGCCAGAGCCCAGCACGGCAGGAGGAAGCCAGCTCGGGCCAGCAGATGTTACTAACACTTACGCTTGTCACGAACAGAAAGGACAAGAAAAGTCTTGAAGAGGCAACGACTTGTTTCCTGTGTCGAGAATTGGGAGATGGGGCTGGGGGCGGGGGGAGGAGCAGAATGGCACCTCTCAGGATTGCTGCTCATTCAAAGCTGTCTTTGTCGGCATGCCATTGCTTGACTGTTACTGCTACCAAAAAGAAAAATAAAATCAGTATTATAATTAAAGCCACTCAGCCATTTCAGTTGGACACATTATTGCAGTAATGAGAAAATTGAGGTTTTTAGTGGTAGAAACAGGCAATTCAGTTGCAAGAACTTTACTGGGTTGGGGTTTGGTTTGTTTTGCTGCCCTTTTTTTTTTTTTTTCCTCCAACCATACTGTTTCATTCCGGGTGAAAAAAGATACACAAGGCATTTGCACAGGTAAAACTGGGGAGCCCCAACGGGAAGCAGCAGTACCATGGAACTGAACAGAGGACTGTGTGTTTTACCTGACTGTCCAAAAAGCACACAAATCCCTGTTTTGCTTAGTGTAGGTCAAAAAAAGTCCAGTTTCTCCATCTCATCAGACTACACTTGCTCTGGTTTTCTTGATTTCCTCCATGTTGGGCTTTCATGGAATTGTCAACAAGGAAAAGTCAGTGAATTTTCTGTGCTTGACACTACACTTAAAGAGACTAAACAAGAAGGAGAACCTCTCAAGTCTCAGAAAAAGACTGAGAGGAACCTTGAGATCCTCTGTGTGGGACTGGTCTCCTGCTCAGTGAGACATGAATGAGGGAGAACACAAAGGCATCACATGCTCCACAAGACCCCTGTGGACTACAGAGAAAAACAAAAAAGAAGCAAGCCATGATGTTTATCTCTAAGCTATGAAACAAGATCACCGTGGTTTTGCCGGTCTCTTCAGGTTGGAAACCCACACTTCATACCAGTAAGATGTGAGGACCTGGACAAGGTATGAAACCAAACTTGGAAAGTGTTCTTGGGTTTTTGAGTTTAGCTAGAGAGTTAATGAGAATTGCAGAGTTACTCTGCTCCTTCCCTTTGTCTTAAACTAGAAACCCCAAAAACCTACTGGGGACTCTCCTCCACCTCCTTGAACTCGCTGATGTGCTGCTGTAGCAGACACAGAACAGGTTTGGGAGCAGCTCTTGCCTTAAAAAGCAGCACGGCTTCAGCGGCAAAGGCTGGTACGAATCCTCCCCTCCTCAGTCCTGCCCAGAGCTATTTGTGCAGTCTGCTCTAATCTCACATTGCAATCAAGCACGGGGAGAGGCCATCCTTACGATGATTCCTTACTATTCAGAAAACTTGTAACTACTATTACAGGAGCACAGAAGGTGCAAAGGCAGAAGCACGCACCATTTCCAAGTACTGAGAAGCAATTATGTAAGAACTTCAGCTTAACTTTTTCTTTTGGCTTTTTTACCTCTTATGTTACATAGAAATCTTGAAAACATCAACCTGCAAGCATCAAAAATCATCTAAGAACAAAAGGAAGCACTCAGCATCATTTCTTTAGAAGTCCTGCAACATTACTTTGAAGGAGAGGACCATAAATTTTTTCTGAATCTTTGGGGAAGAATAATTCCTTTTAAGATGCATGACAAAGCCATTCTAACTTTGCACCTTGATGACAAACCAGCCTATTTGGGAGCCCTTGTACGATTTCTCCATAAAACCAAAAGCAAATTCAAGATCCTTTTCAACTGCTTAAAATTCCATAGTATTGGATACTTGGCCACACGAAAGCCAAACTTACTGTAACTTCACTCAATACAAAGTGAACCATAAACTCAACAGTAGAGTTTGTATCATGAAGAGCCAAACAGGGCTGGCTATCCAAAAGGCCACTGCAGGTTTCCAGCAAGAGGAAACATGCTGCAACATGCCTCCAACTTGTGGGTTAGGTCAAGGCTAGTATGAGCAGTTCTGGCTAACTCAACCACCAGCAGCAAATGCAAATGTTTCCCACTTGGAGGCAAAGCTAAAGTGCACAGACCTTTCCCACTACCTCATCTCTCTGTTTAGAGCAGTAGCAGGCTGGCTAAACATGATGAGAGACAGTAAAAGAAGGCATAAAAATAAAATAAAAAAAAAGACCTTTCCTATTGCACATCTGGTCCCATCCATGGCCTAACAGACTGTCAGGGAAGCTGCAGCTGAGAGATATTGACTGCCTTTGCAAGCTGCTGGTACAGTTTTTGAAAGGGGAAGTGCTACTGGAGGTTGAGAGAAGCCCCATGGGATGTTCATGACTGCTGCAGTGACCTAGGACAAGATCCTTGCTCAGCTAAGGCCACTGTAAGGGTTTTGCAGGGCTACAAGTCACAATTTCTCCCTCTGCAGGCACATGCCAGACCCTCAGAAATGGTGATTTGAAGAAACTCAGTCAGGACTCAAGGTAATTGTTTGCCGCTATATAAAAGTTTAATTTTTGGCCTACAAGCCAAGGGAAAGGGACAGCAGTGTCCTCTGTCAGTGCCAGGTGCCAAAAGAGACCGACCCCAGTTGTCACCCCTTTTTATCCCCTTGCCTCGTCCATATGCAAATTGCCCAATGAATATTCATTTCTACGGCATTATGTCATTTGTTATGGATCCCTCAACCAATTGGCTCCCATGTTGTTAATTCTTTTCCCTTTGTTTTGACTAACTTCCAATATTGTTTACCTTCAGAGGGCACAGAACTGCTCTTTTCACCCTTAATATTCAGCCCTAGTTTTCAGGCCCTCTGAAGGATTCTAAAGTTAGCTAATCTTTCTAAAATTCCCTAAAATCTACCAAATTTCCACTACCTTAATAAAATTCCTAAATCTCTATGCTATACACTAGATTTCTAAATTCTAATTCTTCAGATCAATGGAGGCAGGCTGTAGGGAAGGCACTGACTGTCTAGTAGCCTACCACCAGACCACGGAGAAGGAAAGAGGTAGAAAACACACCGAAGGCAACCTGCTCCAGACTTTGAATACAGGTCACATCGCCCAGCCTGTGTCACACCTGCCCTTCTCCTACACACTGGCAAGATCGCATTTGCACAGGGCCAAAGCTGTGATCCTGGAGCTGCATGTGGGCCCTTAAGTGTAAGAAATCTACAGCGGGGGAAAGGTCACCTGGCCACATGGATGCAGCTCCAAGGGCCTCACCTCACATCCCACACATCTCCTGTGCTGCAGCAGAGCTCCAGTTTTGCCTGCAGCTACTCATCAGCTCACCTGTGGCCAGCCTGGCTATATAGCCTGAGATTTTAGAAAGTTTTGCTCCAGTCAATTCCTCCTGAAGAGATTCCTTATCTGAGCTGTCAACTCTTCTGTTAGTGCAAGCTCTCAGGCACAGGCTTTCTGATGGCTTCGCTTTTGGTCTCTTCTAAAACTGTCCTGGGCTCTTCTCATAAATCAAGTGCAGTCAGGGTCTGCCACATGCCAGCCCCTCTGGGGAGCAGGATGTCAAGCAGCCACATGAGTCTCCAAGGACAGCCACACTCACAGAAAGCCAGGACTTCCTTGGCTTTTAAAGACCTGCCGTTCACCCTTTCCTTCCCCTCTGCAAGATCAGCAATCCTAGTTGTATCACACTCTTAACAAGATGTACAGATCTATCCGACACCTTCTTTGGACCTCCACGAATTGGAGAAGTATGGGCTCAGGCAGATCCCTGATTTCTTGCCCACTTTCATAGAAGCTGTGAACTCTTGAGACTTGTGCATCCCCACCAGATTCAGTCAAAAGGCTCAGAAACTACTAATAGGACAGACACCATCCTAAAAAAAGTCCATTTTTTCTTTCCCTCTTGCAGTCTTGTCTCCCCCTACTAAGACGGATTTTACAATTAACCTAGTCTGAATGTACCCTAAAAGCATATGTAAAAATATGTACACTAAAAAAATGTTAATACTGGCAGTTATTCACATTCCTTTCCAGGATTTCACAAAACTCTTAAATCCCTGGTGACAGGACCTAAACGGAATATGAACTTTTTGCTATCTTTGCAGTGATACAAGAAACAAAGCAGAAGTTGATGTGCTATTACCTATGAAATACTTGCTTATGTGTCATTGATTCAAAAATAGCCCATCAAATAGTTATTCTGGTAGGTTTATCAACGTCTTTTACATTCTGATTTTGTGTCACACAACACAATGATTTTCATGTTTGTTTTTTCTGTTACCAGAGCAAACCATTCATTTTTAACTGTTGGTTTTGGCATAGGAGGACAGCAAGTTCATAATGGAAATGTGTTCTCAGCAGCAGTACTGAACAATAGAAAAGTCTCTTTCAACTGTCAGGTTATGAGGAGAACCAGCTGTAATTAAATTTAAGTCACCGTGGCTCTGTTTCTGAAATGCAATAGCCTTCACTAATTTTGCAGTCAAGGAGTTTGTAGCAGTTCAGGAAAAGAACTATTTTTCTGAAGGTCTTATCAGCATCACAGAATGGTGCCTCTATTCTAGCTTAAAAGATACTCGGTTATTCATTGTTAACAAATTAAATAAACTTTTTCTGGGAGTTATGGTCACAATGTGGGGCCTCAATGATTTATACTTACACCCTAGTAATAGAAATGGAATATGTATACAGAAACTAGTAAAAATCTTAGCATGGCTAGGCTCAAGTCTTTGAATTACATCTACAACTGAATAAAGGCATCATTAGGAATCAAAACCATAATGAAAGTGCTTAATTCAACATATTAGAAAAGTCAAATTTCATCATTTACTCGATTGACTGTTCTACAGCACTTGAATTGTTCTTCAACTTCCAACAAGGCACAAATGTGAATTCTACAGAGCAGCCAGGATTTCAGAACCTGGAAAAACACACAAGAGAACGACCACAGCTGATGAGCTGGAAATCAAAATACCCTCTGCTCTAAGACTTAAAAATCACCCCTCCACCCCATGTGAAGTTATCAGGAATTGCTCTATTATTTCTGTCATTAACCAGCCATTCCTCCCGCCACCTTCGCAGTGGTTCCTCTCAAGTGCAGCCAGAGATTATCAAATCCAGCGATAGCCTTTCAACAGCTCAGCCAGTTGAAAAATCTCTCAAGTTCTACTGCTATCAGCACTGCACGAGGTGACGTCAGACTGTTGTTTACTGGAGATGGGATGGTGCCAGTTTCCACAGAGGTGAAGACAGCCATGTCCAGCCTCTTCTGGCTGTGCACAAGCAAGAATTCCCTGTGTGCCTGCATGTGTGCACACATGTGGGAGAGAGAGAGTTGGGCACACATCTGTTTGTGGGCACACACAAATGCAGGGGGAAAGGGACTGCCTTTTATTTGGCACTGCAATATCAGAAATAAAAAACAACAATAAAAAAGCAATGCTTCATCTTCTCTGAGAAAATGCAAATGAGAGTAAGGGAAACACTGACAAGTTTTCTCATAAGAACTATCCCAGTATGGATGAAAATATGGATGAAAATATTATGAAAAGCTTAGGATACACTCCTACATTTCCTACAAAAAAGCTTACACAACTAAATAATTAAAAAAACCACCCCAAAACACCAATGCCTGTCCATCCATAAAAGGATTGAGGTGAAAATTTGAATACTTGACAAAACAGAATAGCTATATTTTACAAGGACTATTTAAGATTTCATAGTAACTGCACAGCCTTCCTATGAAAGCCCTGAGTCAGTGTTAACTACAATTACTTGAATTTTCTGTATGAAAATATTCTAAACCATTTACAATCCAGAAGGAAAAAAATCCAACCAATTGTGACTTTTCTGTAACTTTTGTTATTCTGTAACTTCACGTTATTCCCTGTAAAGGGGCACATTACATTATAGCATCAAGTCCTGTTTTCAAGCACAGCTTTTATATGTTACAAACATAATTATCTCAATGACTGTAAGGATCCATTTAAAGTTTTAAGTATGTATTACACTATCATTTCTGCCTGGGAAAACGCTCCAGCATATTTGAATTTAAGGACTACAAAATGCAATTATTGGCACCTCAGGTGAAGTTCTCAGTATTTGCATCCAAGCGTGGATTGTCACTGTCATCTGAGTGCAAGTAGTACCCATACTGAAGATTTTTGGTTCAGCTTAATGGCTTCTTCCCCTCAGCACCTAAATACATACTCTTCTGCCTTCTTACTCACCCCAAATGCCTTACAAGAGGATCATTTACCCTCCTGATGATTTTAACTCCATCTTATCCCATCTTCCCATGGAGCTTCTCTTTCAAGTTTAAATAGTTTCTCAAAAGTTTCTATTGAGTCAATTATGTGAAGAGGTTTTACAGACCATTAATACTGCTCTGTAGGTTAACCACAAACAACATAAATAATTGTTTTCCTCTTCATTTAGGGAAGTACTGAGTTTGAGATCCCCTCTCTCAACATCAGAGGCACGGTACACACAGAAAAAATGCAAATCTAGGGAAACTTAGTTTGAACTACCAGAAACAGTGAACTTAACTCCTTAGGTCCAACGTTCTATATTTTACTTACATTTATCAAGTCACCTATGAAAAAGAGCTGGGAATCAGCATATCCATTCCAACCCCCAAGACTGCTAAAACATGAAAGAAACCAAAATATTTAACATTTTGCATAAAAATGTATGAGGAAGGCACACAGACTACAGCACACAAGTCAGCCAAGACCTTGCAGACAGCTTTTACTAGAACACTTTCCATCACTGCTGCCCTGTGGTATTAAATTGATGCGCTACCAGACAATAAAATAAATGCTGCTTTTCTAGTTGTGAACAAATTTTGAGGATCAGTGACAATTTTCAATATGAAAGCTTGTGAACTTTTACTCTGAAATGATACATAGTGTCTCCTTATATGTTACCGATTGTTTCCATCTCTCAATTATTTCTCCTCGAAGATACCAGACAGGATGCCACCACCTAAAACAAAACTGAGAACTGGCATTTTGAAGTCTAGACATGATTTCCTCTTTTGGAAGCCTCCTCATCTCTGTACCTTCCCTAAGTAACCACACTGGGGTAAAGAGTTCTCAAGGTGGCCTCATTTAGACCTTCAGCATACAGACAGTAGTTTAAAATAGAAATAATTTCTTTACATCAGAACAATACATTGATAACTTGGTTACAAGTTACTACAATTACACTGAATTGTCAATCCTTACTTTTAACTTACTTTCACCTTTTGCTTCATGTGTCATGGACAAGGAGGACTAGCATGGATCATACACACAGTTGGGATGCCTGGACTGTGTCAGTACCTCATACAACTTCCTTACTCCACTGTTTCTTGACATGCCTCTTGCATTCTCAAGAAATGGTGCTCCTTCTGTGGTGATCTTGATATTTTGTTCTCCAGTTACATCTTTTTTTAACTCCTGTGTGCATTCTGTGCTTTACAATTGGTTCTGATGACGGGCTTTCAGATTTTGTCGGTCTGTTTTTGACACTGGGAAGTTTTTTGGTTTGGAGCACTGCTTTGAATAAGGGAGCTGAAAAGTTGTGATTCCGTTCTTATGATAAAGGAGAGCCTCTAGCTGCTTGTGGAATGAGCAGCTGGGAGGACTCCAGCTCCCTTTCCCTCTGCAGGTGAACTTGTCCTACGTTATATTTAGCAAGATGTGGACTCAAAAGGACTGAAATCAATTTGAATTCAATAAGAGCCCTTAAGATTCCTGTTTCCCTAAAACCAGAAGATTGTTATCAATCCCTCTGTTTAACCTAAAAGTCTTTTGACAATCCAAAATACTTGTTTTAGGATTACCCAAAATCTTAACTTTTCATGTTAGCAAAAGAAACTTTCCATCTTTCTGCTGAAACCAACCCGTATTTTTGTTCAACCACAAGATCAAAAGCAACACAGTTAATCACAACTTTAATCACTTCTATCACTACTCCCCAAACTGCTAACTAGTCAAAATAAAATTACTGTGAATGATTTTTACACTACTATGTAATGCTGGAGGAAATGGTCTCAGCTGATCCCTGGTTCTTTCTAAAGAAGGAAGAATATCCCTTTCTCCAGTGGTATTCCTCGTGTAACATTCAAACAACCTTCCAGGACTTTGAAATCATCTCCATTTCTCCCACTGGAGACTATGGTAAATCCTGAGTTTGAGGAGTCACAAGTTTAATTTTATTTACCTCAGAACTGATACACACACAGCACAGAAAAGTATGGAGCCTTTAGTGACACATGAGAATACGGTACATACATCAAAATCTATACTACTGCCCCATGCAGAGCCTTCAGATCTCAGATACACACCTCTGAATTCAATCAGGAGATTCCCACAGAAGGTTAATGTCTCCTCTAATACCAAAGAAATTTCTTCAAAAGACCCAAGACATGAGGTAAAGACCACTGGCATCCTGGTCCAGCCTGCACATACACTTGGCATCATTCCAGGTCAGGAAAGCTGACATCTTTTTTTGTCACAGTCAGCAACACAAGCCAGAAAATTACTCCCACTGCCAACTATTCTTTCCACAGGCATCAGAACACCAAAAGGACTCTGTAGACTTGTTGACTGTTTAGCCAGAAGCTTGTTAGGACTTCTGGAAACAAAGAGCACACAGAGGGGCTTTGCACCTTCAGTGGTTCTTGGTTCAGTCAGAAACACATGTCATGAGCATGCTGCAGCAGAGTTACACAACTCAATTAAATGCTGAACTGAATATCCAGTCTCCTTCTCCTTACCATTCTCATACACACAGTGGGAAAATCTACTTCAACTGGTTCCAGAAATCCCTCAGTAACCCAAGTTTTAGTTGTCTGTTAAAAAGGGAAGGCTTCTTCATGCTACTCCCTAGTACCTTTGGGGTCAAGAGGCTCAAGGTCATCGCAGGACTAAAGGCCCCAAGTCAGAAGAATGGCACTACTTGTCTTACCGCAGGCCAGCCCCCTCTGCTCTGAGGCTGTGCTGGAAGCAGACACAGGCAGAGCATGGCTGTGAGAGGCAGCATGCTAAGCACAGACATGACACTGGCCCCATATGAGCTTCTGCTGCCTGTGCTTGTATAGATGCCAGGGCTGGACAATTAAATACTCCAGGGTGAGGGGAAAGCCTGTGATTTTCAAGCCACAGCTTTGACACCATTTGCACTGTGGAGCAAAGCCTTAGTAGGTAGAGAGGTGCAAAAGGAGCTGGCAAAGGATTGCAAGCTTTTCCTTGCTGTCCCTTTCCTAGGCAGTGGCAGATGATTTTGCTGTGGAGTCTCAGGTGTCCTGAACAATAGCTATGGAGCCAGTCCCTATTTTAATGGTAGAAAAGGAATTGGCTTTCTGGGGAGAGCCAGAGACAAGACAAGCCAGTTTCAGACTGTCATTTTTCCTACTGCCTCATTCTGCTCAAATCACAAGCTGGAAGAACTGGAAAGGTAAGCAGCCCAAATTAATGGGAACATCAAGTGAACTGGTTTGTTTATGTATTGGTTTAACTGGAATAGGGAGCACAATTCCGGCTCTAACACTAGGTTTGCAGACATTCCTTTAACTTACCTTCTACCCGAGAAAGCCATATGCAGGCTTGAATTATTCCTGCTTTGTCCTCAAAACATATCATAGTCTCTTGAAGCTTCGTGCTCTCACGACACCCATGACCACAAGTCTTATTATTGGATGGCAACATTCATACCCTGCCAGATCATTCTTCCAACTCCATGTAATTAGGGGGACAAAAAAATCAGCAACAGTACAGAACAGGAAGTTGCCTTGTTCTTCACACTGCTCTTTGTCCATTATTGTGCCACATCTTACCTACAGCACAGCATTTGCCCACCAAACTGGTATTTCTCTTAAGGAAGAAAAAGCAGTTCTTTGGAGTCCTACAACTGGTAGGAAATAATCAATTAACACTAATGATTTAAAAATCCCCAGGTATATATTTATAGTTAATTTCTACCATAGAGCAGACTTCACCAGATGCTCAATTGCATTTCCTCCTTAAGAGCAAACAAGGGCTCCTGCAGATGAGATCTTTCCAGCAAAGCTGCTGCAGATGGGCAGACCGTGGTGTCCTGCAAACTATCTCCGAGACCACAGCAGTTCAATGATTCTAGTTGCTAAAAGTAATAACTTAAATTAAGGACCACAAAGGGAAGAAAAGTGACATGGATCTTGCATATCACTCCTCTTAAATTTTTTTATTTAAATTTTTTTATAAACTGCAGGGTGGAACCATATTCTGCACCCAGGGAAATTCAAGTATAGTCGCTTTGCTACAAAAATCAGTGAAGGAGTCGATGCCTGATACCCCTGTACACCAAGGGCTAGTCATTCTCATATTATTTTGTACTATCAGAAATCCCAGAAGCCAGCTGCTTCTGTGTGCAAATTAAAAACCCAAATGAGAATATAAATGAGTGAAATCGCCTTACACAGCTTAAAACTACAGCATGACATAACTGCAAGTCATTGTTATTAAAAAGGTGGAGTTTTTTAAAAAAAAGAAAGTCTCAACTTGCCAAGTAAACCTCCATGGTCCACTGCTGAGTTTTAATGACAACTGCTGCATCTTGGAAAGCTGTTCAATAATAAGGTACTACATTTCTCCTCCAGGACCAGAAATCTGGTGGTGTCACTTATCTACATAAAAGGCATACATAGGACAACATCTCACAGCCATGTATCTCACACAGCAATCAAAATCTTGGACACTCTTTGCACACAGAAATTTGTTCTTACTTCAATGTATTTCAGTTGGTCAGCATGCAAAAACTCCAATCAAGATTTTTGGCTTTTCCAATTAAGCTCATAGACAAAAAGCCTTTTTTCTTTTAATGACATTGCCATTTACTGCAAAGATATGAGTTGTTATCCCATTGTGGTGCCCCGTGATAACTCATTATTAACTGAACTTCACTTTTTGATACGTATATGAGGAACTGCAACATATACTTAAATAGTTCTATTTAAACTAGTCTTACAGTCGAAACAAATCATTCCAAGAACAGCACTGTATGACACTCAGAACTGCTCAAAAGCTTAGGATACGATATTCCTCAGTGTTCACAGAGCTTAATATCTTCAAGCAGAAATTACTCAAGCTGATGTATCGCTCATTATTATTAAGTCAAAGTTCTTCCAAAAGAGAAGAGGATGATTGATAGTCAGAGATTACCAGGGGCAACACAGTGAGAGATCAAACTCTTCATGGCCACTAGCAAGACTGGGAGAACTCAGTTTCCCACAGCCACGCACAGAAGGCTGCAAAGCAACCTCAGCACCCCTTGTCCCAGAGCCCAAGCATCTCCCTCATTCAGCACTAGATTTATCTGGTGCTGATGGGTAACAGAGCATTGACTAGTCCTAGACCACAGGTGCAAAGCAAGCTTTCAAATTCTGGATGACAAAAGAACGAACAACAACAAAAATCCCCACAGACAGAAAACAACACATGCACCTCTCCCCTATCCCACCAGCTACCCTCCAGAAGGTAACATGAGCTGTCAAGACCTTACCAGGAATAAGCAGCACTGCTTGCATCAGGTTCTTTGGTCTGCTTAACACTGAAGAAATTGGTTTGAGAATTCAAATTGGTTAAAGTTAGGGACTCCAGTTTGGGATTTCTAGAAATACGTACCTTGGAAAGTGAAAACAGGGTCATTGGCCTGGGTTGTTCACTAGTAGCTTCCTACATTAGATGCTTCCAGCACACAGGTATTGCAGGAGAGGAAGAGCTAGATTCACATGTCCTAAACTGCACCTAAGTCACTCTATCTCTTATTTCCTTCCACCTGACTCCTATTCTACAAGCACAGAGCCTTAGGTGGAATTTAGGCTATGAGAACCTGGTCTTTAGCCTCTCAGCAGCGGAAATACCCACAGTTGACTTGGGCTGGAACATAGTGAATGCTTCACAGGAGAAAATACACCTGCTGAGTGTACTTACACACACACACACACAATTCTTCTGCCTCGGGGGTTCTGACAAAAAGAAAAGCAGAGCCGAATTTATACACATGGAGCATGCTGCAACTGGACACTGCAGGTGAAGCGCGCAATGTGAACATCCTCCACCTGCTGATTGTGCTCTGCAGGATCCAGAAGCCAGTGTTCAAAGCAAGACACTGTATGTAACACCCTTCATCCCAGTTACTACAGTACTGGTACTGAAGTCAAGCTCCTGAAACATTTCCCAGAGCATAGGGAATGTTATTTCCTTTCCATAGCTGTTATGCATCAGGAAAGATCATAAGCAGATAATATCTCAGGCACAGGTAAAAAAGATTGCAGAGTTAAGGTATCCAAACCTTTTTCACACACAAACACACATCCTGAAATAAGCCAGAAATGCTAATGATGTTCATTGCACTGTAGTATAAACAGCAATTATGAAGCTAAAGAAAGTAACAAAGCATCGCTGCCTGAAGGGTCCTCTCCGGGCTATCATGTGTCAGAGCAAAGACAAGGCAGAAGCCTGAGACACAGTAAAAGAAAAGCTCTCCCCAGATACAAAGTCTAACACTGTGCCCTAATATGCAGGAGTAGATATTTCAGTCTCTAGGGCAGAGTGGCTTTCTACAACAATGTTTCATGTTCCAGATCTAGAGTATCCTCCCGAAAGCACTTTGGGAGGGAGCAAGACAGATACAGTCTCTCCTACACGGGGCACAGCTTCAAAGGCACAGGAGGGTTTCACAATCCTTGCTGGCAGTCACAACACCTCCAAAGGCAAGTGGCACATGTGTTGTCACCTCAGAACAGTAATTCTGCTGCAGAAAGCCTAGAGAACTCATCACCTATACCCCCTGTATATATTACTATATACAGGACAGTAATTTGAACTCCTGAGGTTCATGTCACATCGTATGTAGAGTCAGCTCATAAGGGATATGTATTAAGAACACGGCTGCATCTTAAACCCGACCCATCACAAAGAAGCAGAAAGGAGGTTCCTCCATCCATATACTAAGACAGAGACCCGTCCTTCAAAAAGCCAAAGTGCTTCATATACAAGGCACTAGCAGCCTGTATCCTCCATGCAGCAGAGCAGAACTTAGTTCTCTGGGGTGAGGCAGACGGATGATTCCTCCCTGCCGTTTTGCGAGCCAAGTCAGCTGAGGTCTTGCAGGAGCAGTACCTTAAACCTCCAAATTATCCTGGAGAGATGACTCTCAGCTCCTGCAGTAGAAACAAGTCTGCCTTGCAGAACAGACCCGCGTTAAAATGTAGAGCAGGAATGGGGAGCAGAGAGGCTCTTCCTGTTTGCAAATGCATTCCCCAGGGAGGAAAAGCCACTGGTCCCAGCACTGAGAACAACTGGTCCAAAACACCAGCTCACTGAATGCACTAAAGGCCCTGGGGGCTGGCAGTGTATCCTGGACTCTCCCTTAACCACACACAGAGCTGATCACTGCTGCAAGATGAGGACGTTTCCAGTCACAGTCAGCAACAGAGAACGGTAACAACAGAGTTGTTAAAGCAGAGCCCTGAGATTAAGGGGCCCTTCCTCCTACTGCCAGTTCTGACAACACATTAAACACTCCTCTACAAAAAGATGTGCAATAAAACTCCTCCTTGACATCACAGAACATTTAAGACTAAGTTAATTGAATCAGGGCCTTGGTCTTCTTGCAAATCAAGTGGCAGACAGAATATGTATATATAAGACAGTCAGTTTACATGAACAACAGATAACATTTTTTTACATCAGACTTTTTTTCTTGTGTGCTCAATACGTACAGTCAGGTCTCCTCTACCACAGTACCGCGGTCTTGTTCGTCTTCCACACCTGCCTTCCGCATTGATTGGCAGCTCATTAATATGCAAATTTGCCCCACACCCTCACACACCCTCCCCGCGCTCCAGCTCTGTTTCGGCACTGCCCTGCTGTGTGTCGGTGTTTGTGTCAGTGTTTCCCAGCACCCACGGCCACCCCACACTGGGAGAAAACCCTTTTCCACTCGGCCAGGAACACTGGTGCAGGGGAGTCGCCTACTCTGCTGTCCCAGTGTCTTTCTGCGTGGGTAGATGTGGTCTCTCCATACTCGGGGTAGACAAGTATGTCTCAGACACCACATCTAACCTGAGAGTGTATAAATCTTTCATAACTGCACGAAGCCTCCTTTCTTGGAGTGGGGCAGGCGCCCGGCTGTGCTGGGAGCCGCCGCGGCACCCGCCACACCCGCTGTGCCAGGACCAGGGGGCCGCCCCTGCCACTGCTGTACCAGAAGCAGGAGGACCGCTGTGGCCACAGCCATACTGGGAGCAGGGGGGCCGCCACGGCGGCTGTGCGGGTTGATTTGCATATTCATGACTGCCTAATTGAATATTCACACGTGCCAGGTCACACATGCGGAGCTGCAAAAAGAGGCCTCCTTCATTACTCAAAAATCATGCCGCTAAGATGTGAAGTGCAATATGAGAGGCGCGAAGTGGAGAGGGCCGACTGTACTACTAAATTTTGCCTTGTTCTGTGCAAAGCATACAAGGTTAGAAGTAAAACAAGGTCAGGAGAGGGAATCACTTTAGTACAGTGGTAAGTGTCCCCACCTGGCGTGTGGGAGACCTGGGTTTGATTCCTGCCAGGGAGACAGTGTTAAGAGTTGGACTCGATGATCCTTGTGGGTCCCTTCCAACTCAGAATATTCTGTGATTCTGTGATTCTGTCTTCTCCTGCACTTGATATTACACTGGCAGTGCCAGATCCCTTGCTGCTCATCTTCCCACACCTGGGGATGTTCCGCAAGTACCCTGCTGTTCCCACTCACTCCACATCATGCTTAAATAAAGAAAAACTCTTTATCAGGGTTATGCCCTCTTCCCAGTTTTTGGGCCACTGAAGAGGCACCACAAACAAAAGTGAGTAACATGCAATGCTCTGTCTGCACGACCTGAGGACTGGCTCTGCACACCGGGGCCTGAAGAACAAGCACACTGCAAAAGCATTATGTTTCCAGTGGCAAGATGGATGGGAAAAGCGCCAGCTATAACTCTTTTGTCATGCCAATTGCTAGCTGCTATGAGGACGTACTTTAGATACCTCCTTAGAAAAGAGCTCTGCATCTCATCCTTCCAGATGGAGGAGGAATGATTCATACACACATAAGCATGCTAGAATGACGGCTGAAGAGAAAACATTTGCTTTCTGGTTTGTGTTTTGTGTTACAGGCATGATCAGGGGCCTTAATCACAGCAGAAATTGAATTGAAGGCAGTGACACTTTGTGCCCCAAAGAATGCTTGTGCAAAACCCCAACGCTGCTTCTCACTGGCCGTGTCAAACCTCATGATGCATGCACACGCCTCATGTGCCTCACTCCCTGCCTTCCCATTTTCACAGTATTTCTCTGCACAGAACATGACAGAGTAATCCACTTACAAAGCCACCACAGTACACAGTGG
Source organism: Pitta sordida (assembly GCA_013390025.1). Lineage (NCBI taxonomy): Eukaryota > Metazoa > Chordata > Aves > Passeriformes > Pittidae > Pitta > Pitta sordida. Next base: position 173,808 of record WEKX01002389.1, read on the forward strand.
CAAATACAGGGGAAAGCATCCAAGTGAGGGATCAGGAGTTAGGAGCTCTAAAATGACCAAGGACTGACTTGTATCACAGAAGCAAAGCACAGAATCTTACCAGACACACCAGGGACTGAAATGCACACGTCTACCAGGCTGAGATGACTGATAAATGCAAAAGAGACAGAAGGCTTAGCAGTTAGAGCACTTGTCTACATGAAGCCTGTTTCTTTCATGGAGGCCACTGCAGGTACATTTGACCCTTTTTTCAAGGTACCACGAGACTGGCCTTCCTCCCCCTTGCGAAGCCCTCCATCTGTATATATAGGCAGCTCATCAATATGCTATTTTGTCCCAGCAGGTTCTGGTGTTGTTTCAGGACCACCCTGCTGTGTGTCGGTGTTTGTGTGGGCTCTTCCCAGTGTCTGTGGCCACCTCGCACCGGGAAAAACCCCTTTTCTGCTCAACCAGGGAAGCTGGTGCTGGGATGTCATTGCCCGAGTTGCTGTCACTCTCCAGGTGCATAGACCTGGTCTCACCATACTCAGGGTAGACATGGTGTCTGGTCTCAGACATCACATCTACTCTGAGAAAGTCCCAGACACCATGTCTACCCCGAGAGTGTGTAAATCTTTCATAACTGTGCAAATCATCCCTGGGAGGGATGCAGGCGGACCACAGCCTCTTTGCTCTGAGCAGAGTGGGGCAGGCACAGCGCCAGCAGACCTGCCACAGCCTCCTCGCTCCAAATTGAGCAGAGCAGGGCAGCTGTGGCGCCAGCGGATCTGCCGCAGCCTCCTTGCTCCAAGTAAAGCAGAGCGGGGTAGGTGCAGTGCCAGCAGACCTGCCATAGGCTCCTCGCTCCAAATGGAGTGGGGCAGGTGTGGCATGGGCAAAGCAGTGTGCCAGCGGTCCATGCGGCACAGTATGGAGGTTAATTTTAACATTCATGACTGTCTACTTTGAGTATTCATGACTGCCAGTTCACGCAGGCGCTGTCGTGAATGCCCCGCAAAACAGACTTCCTCAATCACAGGAAAAACATACTGTGAAGAAGTGAATTTGTGACTGGGGAACCGTGAAGTAGACAGGGTTGACTGTGTTCCTTACTTGCACTGCACCTTTGTCACACACCCATGCTCCTCTCAAGGGCCCTGCATCCTGTGAATCTCATTCTGCTTCTCAGAACTAACGTGTGAATTCCCACCTATTTATTTCCTTTGGTTTCTCTGATTTCTGAAGTNAGACACCACATCTAACCTGAGAGTGTGTAAATCTTTCATAACTGCACGAAGCCTCCTTTCTTGGAGTGGGGCAGGCACCCGGCTGTGCTGGGAGCCGCCGCGGCACCCGCCACACCCGCTGTGCCAGGACCAGGGGGCCGCCCCTGCCACTGCTGTACCAGAAGCAGGAGGACCGCTGTGGCCACAGCCATACTGGGAGCAGGGGGGCCGCCACGGCGGCTGTGCGGGTTGATTTGCATATTCATGACTGCCTAATTGAATATTCACACGTGCCAGGTCACACATGCGGAGCTGCAAAAAGAGGCCTCCTTCATTACTCAAAAATCATGCCGCTAAGATGTGAAGTGCAATATGAGAGGCGCGAAGTGGAGAGGGCCGACTGTACTACTAAATTTTGCCTTGTTCTGTGCAAAGCATACAAGGTTAGAAGTAAAACAAGGTCAGGAGAGGGAATCACTTTAGTACAGTGGTAAGTGTCCCCACCTGGCGTGTGGGAGACCTGGGTTTGATTCCTGCCAGGGAGACAGTGTTAAGAGTTGGACTCGATGATCCTTGTGGGTCCCTTCCAACTCAGAATATTCTGTGNAGAACATGACAGAGTAATCCACTTACAAAGCCACCACAGTACACAGTGGCAAATACAGGGGAAAGCATCCAAGTGAGGGATCAGGAGTTAGGAGCTCTAAAATGACCAAGGACTGACTTGTATCACAGAAGCAAAGCACAGAATCTTACCAGACACACCAGGGACTGAAATGCACACGTCTACCAGGCCGAGATGACTAATAAATGCAAAAGAGACAGAAGGCTTAGCAGTTAGAGCACTTGTCTACATGAAGCCTGTTTCTTTCATGGAGGCCACTGCAGGTACATTTGACCCTTTTTTCAAGGTACCACGAGACTGGCCTTCCTCCCCCTTGCGAAGCCCTCCATCTGTATATATAGGCAGCTCATCAATATGCTATTTTGTCCCAGCAGGTTCTGGTGTTGTTTCAGGACCACCCTGCTGTGTGTCGGTGTTTGTGTGGGCTCTTCCCAGTGTCTGTGGCCACCTCGCACCGGGAAAAACCCCTTTTCTGCTCAACCAGGGAAGCTGGTGCTGGGATGTCATTGCCCGAGTTGCTGTCACTCTCCAGGTGCATAGACCTGGTCTCACCATACTCAGGGTAGACATGGTGTCTGGTCTCAGACATCACATCTACTCTGAGAAAGTCCCAGACACCATGTCTACCCCGAGAGTGTGTAAATCTTTCATAACTGTGCAAATCATCCCTGGGAGGGATGCAGGCGGACCACAGCCTCTTTGCTCTGAGCAGAGTGGGGCAGGCACAGTGCCAGCAGACCTGCCACAGCCTCCTCGCTCCAAATTGAGCAGAGCAGGGCAGCTGTGGCGCCAGCGGATCTGCCGCAGCCTCCTTGCTCCAAGTAAAGCAGAGCGGGGTAGGTGCAGTGCCAGCAGACCTGCCATAGGCTCCTCGCTCCAAATGGAGTGGGGCAGGTGTGGCATGGGCAAAGCAGTGTGCCAGCGGTCCATGGGGCACAGTATGGAGGTTAATTTTAACATTCATGACTGTCTACTTTGAGTATTCATGACTGCCAGTTCACGCAGGCGCTGTCGTGAATGCCCCGCAAAACAGACTTCCTCAATCACAGGAAAAACATACTGTGAAGAAGTGAATTTGTGACTGGGGAACTGTGAAGTAGACAGGGTTGACTGTGTTCCTTACTTGCACTGCACCTTTGTCACACACCCATGCTCCTCTCAAGGGCCCTGCATCCTGTGAATCTCATTCTGCTTCTCATAACTAACGTGTGAATTCCCACCTATTTATTTCCTTTGGTTTCTCTGATTTCTGAAGTTCTTGGAGCAAAGATTATCTGTAAGCACCTGGAAAGTACCTGAAATATCCTGAGTCCCACTGCAGGTAAATAAACAAACAGCAGTGCCTAAGCACACAGCATGTATATTAACCCAAGCATGTAAGTCATCTCTGAAAACAAAAATTAGGACTGTAGCTTCTTCCTTCACACAGTGGCAGTAAATCTATACTTCGGGGTACAACCACTGACCGCAAAAACCTTGAGATTTGTCTTTCCTGCCACCCACTTCCCTCCTTCCCCCATCACACTATCCATTTCTGGAATCCATGCCTCACTTTTAATGACAAATTATTCTAATCACTTTTGTGCCATTGCAGAAATCCAGCATAACCTTCAGACACATATATGCACACACTGGCTATGTAGCTTCTTTATTTCATAGAAGCCTTTCAAAGAGCCTGGTGCAGAGTCTGGGAGGATTTGACAACCTTTCTCAGCAGCATCCCTGAGGTGGGTTCCATTTCCTAAAGGGTGCTAGATGCATTCACCTACACTATTTCCTTTCTTTGTAAAAGAAAGGGGTTTTTTTCCCTTAATCTCTCATTAAAGCCAGGAAAAAATGTTCAGGCAGGAATATTTCCTCTCCTGTTTCTCAGGTTAAAGTAGCATGACTCGGGGGTGGTGAAGGGACTAAAGAGACTATCTGAAGTCCAATGTGGACCTTCCTTTCCACCCCACCCTTTGCTGAAAGATTTAAGATAGGCTGGCTAATTGCTCCAGCTCCCTCAGAATCAGGGTACAAGGGGGAAAGAAAGGCAAGGGAAAAAGAAAAAATAAAACCAAAACCACAGAAAAGTCCCACTGATTATAAGGATTCTTAACTTTTCTTTTGTGAGCAGCACACATTTGTTAGCTCTTGAAAAAATCCCTATACAGTTTGTTCACTCAGGCTGTAACAGCTCCAAAACAATTCTGGATCTGTGACTTTACCATAAAACTAATAACGAGGTCTGAATCCCACGTTAGGAGGTGAAGGACAATAAAAAAAAAAATCAACAAGCAATTTAAACATAGGCCACTACCATCTTGTTAAATATTATGTTAAGAACTCATCTGCAAGTCTGCCTTGGCCAATGAGGGACATAAATGAGCAAAATATAGTAATACTCTCTAGCATGCAATTAGTCACTGCTGTAAGCACTTAAACTCTGGATTTCTTGGATTATACTGTTGTTTGTAACAACTATTACAGTTGCTTTGTAGGAGTGATATGATAGCTGTCCAAGCGCCACAATCAAATTATGCTCCATAGTAGGACATTTGGGCAATGGATTATCACAGCTTTTGTTCTGAACAAGGGGAAGAACAAGATGAGATATCACATTGAACATGGCAGGAAGGACAGCAGAAAACTACACCTGAGATACACTTTTTTCCTTCTCCCTCTTTTGAAATATTTGAAGTATCTGAAAACAGAATAAATTTAAAATACTCCAAATCAGAGGAATTCCAAATCAAACAGCCTCCTTACACTGGCTGAATTCTGGAAGAATATCCCATTCCTGGGCATTTTCCCATTATATATTTGGCCACTACTTCTTTCACTTGACATCAGGCAATAAACATCACCACCACCAGACCTAAAGACAACATCTTTGTTGAGAAACTTCACTATCAGGTATGTTCCCTCTCACAACAAGGAGAACTGCTTACTTTCCTTCAATTGAGTAGGTTCAGCAAAGGATTGGTGTTGCTCCTTTAAAAAGGTGTAATAGTTTAAAGGCTGTCTTAAAAAGCTGTACCTTTTACCTTTACATCAGCGCTGAAAACCTACTTCATTTTACACCTTAGTTCTCACACTGCATCTCAAAACAAATATTAGCTTTTTTAACAAATCCTGCTTGATTTTTGGTTTTTTAAGAGTATTTTGGTACCTTCAACACATTTGTACTTACTTTTTTGGTGCATGGCACTCAAGAGACCCTGATTCTGACCTTAATTCCTTTGGCAATGGATCAGGGAAAACACACTAATCTTAACACACCTGCGATGCAGGTTGAGAGATCACCAATAGCCATTATATATTAAAGATACATTAAAGATGACAAAAGACTAAAACAGAAAAGACAACTAAATAAATGAAAGCAAAAATAAAGCAAACAAACAAC
>WEKX01002389.1:185050-230182 GCA_013390025.1 Pitta sordida
CGGAGCCGCCCGCCGGGCGGGAGGGGTCCGGGGCGGAGCGCGGCTGCTCCCGGCGCCGCCAAGGTCGTTTCCCGCGGGAGGAAGGAGAGCGGAGCCGGGGCCTGGCGCGGAGGAAGGCGGGGCGGCACCGCTGGCACCGGGGAACAGCCTGAGGAGTGGCTGTGAGAGCCTCGGCTCCCCTCGAGACAGCGGGGTTTGGACGGGGGGTAGTTGGGGGTTGCCTGTATTTGGCAGGCGTCACTGCTCAAGCTCTTTTTTTTTTTTTTTAATCCTGACATGCTTTTAGAGAACAAAGTGCATCCCAGGATCTGGCGCGATGTCGGAATTTGAGCAGATGAATGAGGGAACAAAGTAACATTAGTGACAGCGCAGTTCCTCTGGTGCTGCTGGGTGGGAACTGACAGGTAGGAACAGTGTCAGTGGTGCAGAAAAGCAACATTGTTTTCACGAATGATTAATACTGGAGGGATGTATTTTGGGTACAGTGAGGAATTAATGCCCAGTAGGAGTTTCCAACAAATTCTGGAACCTCACCAAAAATTTAATCCCTGTGAAGGAAATGAGATACTGAAATTGTGTTTCACCTCTTCATCTCTACATACAAACTCATACTAAGACCTGTTTGCAGTAAAAGCATAAAATAGCTGAAAGACTTATGTAAGATAATTAGGTAACACTATCAGAATAAGGGACTACATTGCATTGGCATTTTCCCAGGCTGCAAAAATACACAGTTTTGTTTGCTTTCAAAACTTGTTCCCTCATCAGAGTGCTATAAATACAGATTTTTTTCCCAGGTTTTGGCATTCACAGTAATTGAAGAACTGAAAAACTATAACCTGCAATAATTTGTTTGTGTTTTCTACTTTAGAAGTAGTAAGGCTAATTATATTTTTTCCTGCTTGCTTCTGTTGAAGCCCAGGGAGCTGGAGTGGATATTTCACAGCTCCTCATTTGAAGCAGGAATTGTTAGATCACACACATACAAAAAAAAAAAATTTCAGATTTGTGTCTTAGCATCTAGGACCCCATACTGCCAGTCTTGCAAGAATTCCAGGATGGACAGTACTCAAATTGCTCTAATATGAAAGGGGAAGAATATAAGACTATTAAGGCCATCCTGTGAGCATTAAAAATGGGGAAAAAAAGATGGTGAGGATCAGGTATTAATTTCAGCTGATCACTGGGAATAATGAAGGATATTTATAAGTGATCCCCATATCTGAAGTGATAGCAAAAGCAGAGAATTTAGAATCTCTCATATTTTTTCCCCTGCCATTAGTAGGAAGTTAAAACACTTGCAAGGTTCTGCAACCTTCAGCAGTGCTCACACTGATTTGTGCTGAGTGACGTGGGAACACTGCACAAAAGAGGGCTTTGCCTCAGGTCCTGTGCAATTTGACAAAAAAAAAAAACCAACCAGAGTGTTCATCATTTGATGATAGATGAATGTGTGTGTATATACACAGGCGCTGTTCAAAGAACTGAAAGGGGTGGGAAGCTCAGGGCAGATGATGGGGATTTTTTGTCATTTTTTCTTCTTTCAACAGCAGTATTCTAACGGAATTGAGACAGAAATTGAGCTCATGGATTTAGGCACGATTGTTTCTGGGTGGTGAGTCTATAAACAATCATCCTGCTCCACTGTACAACCTACAACAGGGTATTTATTCACACACTCCCAGAGACAGCAGCCAAGGGAATATTTCATATCATTGCAGCACTGCAGCTTTCCCAATATACAGCAGTTTTTCTTCAGGGCCAGCACTGGCAGGGAAGCAATTATATGGAGGCTTTTACTTTTAAAATCTCAATTTCACAGTTACAGGGAAAAGTGTGGAAACATGGCCTGGCTGCTGGAGGTGATTCTGTCAGAGGTGGTTTGTTTTGGGTGCTACGAGTTTGGTTGTTTAGGGTCGGTTGTTTAGGATCGTGTTTGCTTCAGCTGAACTGAGCCAAGCTACTCCTCAGTTAGGCTGGGTTTAGAAATTATACTTTTCATGCCAAACTGCTTCAAAACTGCTTACAATTAAACTGCTGCCTCTTAGACAAGGATCAGCTCAGCAGGGATTGTTGGGTGTCCCTGGCTTGGGGGTTCAGCAGCTCGTCCTCTGTAATTTGGGGGAGGGGACACAGAACTCTGGAGGAAGGTCATGTGTCCTGGGTTTGGCTCTGGCTTTACCTGAGAGAACCAAACCACAAAATTCAGAGTAAGAGGAGCTTGGGCAACCAGGTGTGCTCAAGGTGTGTGGTGTGCCTGTAACAGGGATAGTCTAAGGGGCTTGATGCAGCTCTCCCACCTGTGTAAACAGGGAGTAATTCCCCTGAAACTGATGGGTTTGAGGTTTCAAAGCCTGAATCCCATCAGGGTCTGGCAAGAGAGGCCTGATCCCTCCCTGCTTGCATCCATGCACAACCCAAACTGTCAGACATCTTTGATCCCATGCAGGAAAATTTCACTTTCAGCTGTATCTCCTAAGGAGTGTCAGAAACTGTGTACCATATTGAAGGGAACACTCACTGAGAATATTTCTTCTTCTGAGCCTAATTGAGATGATTTTGTTGATAGTTTCACATCAAGACATCGGAGCCTGGCTTTTTTTTGCTGAACCATAGCTGTTTACAAACCAAAGTTGTTTAGTTATTGACCTTGGGGAATACCTTTGAAAACCTGCAAATACTCACTTATATGTGAATAAAAGCAGTGAATTTCCTTCATCTGTGTTTGCTTTTTTGAAAACATTCCAGTCAGTTACATTAGCAGCTAGAAATGTGTATGGAAAGAATTTTAAGACCCATTTTAGAGGGTATTCACAGAAAGCAAAATTTTATCTCAAAAACACAGTCATCTTACCAGGTGTTAATTTATGTTCATTGACTCAGGGAATGCAAACAAGTATTATGTGTCTGATTTGCTCATGTCTTGTATCTCTACTGTTTATCCAGTCTTGTCTCTTTTTCTGCCGTGCTGATTCCCACTCCTCTGCTATGCCAGGGATGAAAAATGGAACATTTTATTTGTTCACTTCATACCTTCTGCATTTCCCTCTTGAACAGAGGGCTCCTTTCTTGAGCAACAGTGAAACTAAACCACTATCACAAAGCAAACTTGGGGCCCTGCAATATAAAACCACTCCCTGCAATATTTAAATTCCTTTGAAAACCATCCTCCTCCATATGTCTATAAACACTGTCCAGCTGCAATAAGCTTATAGATTCCTGGAGACCATCTGCATTTAGGAAAGGAATAGCAATACTGTGTGCTGAGATAGACTCAATTGCCATTTTGAACATTTTGTGTAGAGCTGAGATGCTTTTGACTGTTTCTCTGTTGGCAACTGTTAAGTAGAACTGAGAACAAAGGTATGCCAATGGAATATGTTTACTTTTCTTAAATGGTGTTCATCTTTCTAAATAGTTATATGAAAAGTATTGGGTTTACTGCAGGACAAACACTCTAATTGTGTAGTTTGAAAGACTGAGATTTAAGTTTAGTATCATTGCTACCATCACATAAGCAGGTAATGTCCGTGCTCCAGCAGTTTAGCAATCGCATTCCTGGTCCCTTTGCTTCACAAATGACCAAGAAAGACGATCCAAGAGTTCTTGTTGCAAGAAAACAGACCCTTCTTTACCTAAAGGTGAAAAGATCTGTAATGTTTTAGCCCTAAATCATGCTGTTTACACGTTTGTAAGCTCCTTCACTTTAGACTGTGCTGCTTCTGTTAGCTAGAACACTTTCAGTTGTCCCCACACAGCACTGTCAAACACAGACCTTGCATGTAATTTTACAACTCAAATTACTTGACCAATATCTTGTAAATACTTTTGCTCAAACAGCTTTATTACACAGTTTATAAACATTTCCAGCATAATCCATGAACGTATAATACACTGAGTTTCTTGTATTATTCCACTACCAGAAACCACATGACATTTATTATATTAAAATACAATACTGAACACTTCACTCTTAAGTCCAAAGTCTGAACCACAATTTAAATATGATTTTTTTTCCCACTCTACTTCTATTGTAGAAATTAGCAGAACTTTTATGTGAGCCTCTTAAACGCCTAATGGGTGCTTGTGTGCAAACTTCTACAGCCAGGTGTGCCACCTGCAGCCCCTCAGTATTGCCAGTTGTGCTCTGACTGCCCCCCATTCCTGGCAGAGGCTGTATGGTTTTCCCTGATTAGAAATGGATTGGCATAACTGTAACACTGATGAAAATACAATAAATAATAGCAATGAACTGAGCACAGTTCCTCTGTCGAATGCCAAGGGTCAGGTACTTGTGGCAAGGATGCTTTTGTGTGGTCCATGAGAACAAGATTTACACAAAAATTTCAGAAAACAAAGCTATGTGTGGGTAATGATGCTGAATTCAAGCATAAATCACATATATCCCATGAGGCGTTTGTCCAGCTCAACCTGGAAGTCCTTCAAAGTTAGGATTTTATCATAGAGGAACTTCTGGCATTTCTTGGGAGCCATGATCACCAACTCCTTAACACATTGGTGCTGGCATAAAGTGGAGTGTAAATGAAAGGAGCAATTTCAGTTATATGGCAAAAGCACTTTTACATTTTAATCATGCTGCAGAAAGGTCAAGGCTGGATCTGTGTCTGTGGAGGGATCATTTGCTTTTATGGTTTATGAATGTGCCTCTCCAAAACTGAACAAGTAGGAGTTGGGGAATAAAACAAAATTTTCCTATGGAGGCTTTGGTGTCTGATCTGCTTTTAAAACAGCCTTCCAGGGGCATCCTGAAATTTTACTGCCTTATCCCATGTTTCCAGGGTGACCTTGCAGTTCCCAAGGCAGGACTGAAGCATCTCCCAAGTTAAGAAGGATGCAAAACTCAAGTGCCCTGGCTATCAGTTGTACCGATCTGCCTCTGAAAAAGGGTGTGTAGGCCTTCAGCTCTGCAGAGAAGTTGTGTGAGGAGACAAGATGGTGTGGCACATGGCTCTTCAGTATCTGAGGGGTGCTCTCCCTTTGACAGGACACTCTCTTTGATATTCCCCTTCCAACCTCCCTGCTCTAGTAGGATCATCCAAGCAGACGTTGGACAGGGTTGTGTCCAGACAGTTCTGGGATATCCTCAGTGAGGGAGACTCCACAACCTCTCTGAGCAACCTGTTCCAGGTCATGGTCACTGCACAGTAAAAGAATTCTTCCTCATTCTTCTCCTGAACAGTTTCTACCCGTTACCTCTTGTCCTGTTGCTTGGCACTACCAAGCACAGCCTGGCTCCATCCTCTTGGCACGCTCCCTTCCAATGCTGATGGACATTGCTGAAGTCCCCTCTCAGTTGTCTCTTCTCGAGGCTGAACAGGCCCAGCTCCCTTGGCCTTTCCTCATAAGCTTCAATTCCTTGATGAATTTTGTAGCCCTCCACTGGACTTGCTCCAGGAGCTCCATGTCTCTCTTGTACTGAGGAGCCCAGAACCAGACTCAGTAAACACTACAAATAGCAGTACATAATTTTAAAGGTTGAGGACTACCTGTTTGTAGCTGGGTATGCCATTTGTCTCCAAGCAGAACGACCCTGGCCAGGTTTTTTGCCAGCATTGCCGCCAGCCTCAGCCCTCCAGGGGATATGCTTGCAATTGGTGCTGCACATCCCCTCCCATCAGCAGGAGACAGCCCCGGAGACTGCAAGTCCGCATAGATAAGCCTGGAGCAGGGGGGGCATACAAAAACAGAGACCTAAAGTGATTGACTTAAAGATAAGACTGAAAAGACATCCCCACCCCTAGATTGGTTTAGCCCTGTGGTGCTCATGGAGCTGTAAGGAACTCTCAGGTAAGGCAATGGTTAATTCAGTGAGAAAGCAGAAGAAAAATGTCTTACTGCAGATTTAATTCCAACAGTCGTCCTCTCTTACCTCCGTTGTAAACCTGAGGGCCTGCACGCAGGCAAGAGTGTTTCTGTTAGAAGTGCTTCTGACAATAAATACTGTGAAAATCAGCATTGTTTTGTTAAAAAAAAAATGGATGTGCACCTCCAGTGGCCTCTATTTTTCACTTCACTGAAGTGATTATAAATGGCTTTACTTCTCCATCAGTGCCTTTGCTGTGGACAGTAGGCATTGTTTTTACCTCGCTGCCCATATCCAGGTGTACTGAATTTTTACTCTCGTTTTCCAATGCTGCCTCTGCCCCAAACTGGGCCGGACTGTGCTCCTGCAACAGCACTTTAAAACTCATTGCTGTGGTTATCCACGCTGAAGGAGCACCTGGGGTCGATGCATGGGTACCATTTCCATCCACAGCTCCACTTGGTCCTCACTGACTCATCACTGGCACGGGAGCAGAGGCTGGAGACAGGTGGGTGACAAGGGTCTGTCCTTCAGAGAGTGAGTGTGGGAGCTGCAGCCTGGCCCTGCAGTCAGGAGAGCATCCAATCTCACGGGCTAAAAAAAGGGTCAGAGCTCGGCCTGGATTTTGGGAAGATACACACAGGGAAGTGCCTGGCAGGAAATACGGAAAGCTGCCAAGCTCAATAGAGAGGTCTCCCCCTCTCTGGGCTATATCCAGTCCTGCTGAGGAGCAGCCAAGCCACTGCCAGGAGCTGTAAAGTGAAACTGCGCAGAGAGGGAAAAGGGAGGGGGGGAGGAAAAAAAGGCAAAATGGGAAAGAAATCCAAGCTGAAAAGGAGGAAAGAACACCAGAGTGAAAAGCTGGTGTGCTGGAAATAATTTGTTCAGCCTGAATCCGCTAACAGAGGGGCAGAGATTTTGCTGTGCTCGGGAATGTTGCACTTGGACCCACTGGTTTATTGACAGCATTTCTTTTGCTCCCCCTCGTGTGTTGAGCTGAAGCCAGTGAGTGAGATGGAGGGAGGGAAGGAGGGAGAAAAAGCGAGGCCAAGAGCTTTCTGCGGTCGGTGGGGGCCTATAAATAGCCGGTGAAGTCTTCTAATACCGATCGGGTGGCGTCAGCAGGGCCCTCCCCAGCCCCGCTCGGCAGCAGCAGAGCCAACGGGAGCGGGAGCTGCGGCGGCACCCGGAGCCGAGCAGCTGGGCTTGGCACTGATGGAGCGGGGAGAGGGAAGCCGGGAGGTGCAAAGCGGGTTGAACGCTCTCTGCCGCAGTCAGGCTCACGGAGGAAGGGGGGGGTGGGGGAGATGATCCACGCGTTCCCTGCGAGCCGCCTTGCCCCGCCCGGGTGTTGCAAAGTGTGTTCTAGTTCTTGCTGTTGCGACTGCCTTGTTGGCATTTATAAATGCTTCTGGAATAAATGGGTGTCCAAGCTCTGTGCCTTCGCCTGGGTTGGATGTTGGGACGATTTCTGAAGTCCTGCTGTGCTGTCTGTTTCCCCACCTCACTCCTCCTCTGCCCATAGTAAGGATTAGAGGAAGAAGAAGAGGTGCTGGAATGAGTTCAGCAAGATGGTTGTGCTGGTTCAGTGCCACCAGTTCGTGGTACCTCCTCTGCAGATTTAAATGGTGCTCCCAAAGTTGACTAAAGACAAAAGTCTGAGTGATGCTATAGGGCATTTTGAACCCAAATTTCCCATCTCTGTCACTATCAGTTCATAACACTGTAGATAACGCTCTTGTAAATAAAGCTGCTACTCCTACCTAGTCTTTTTAAACTATTGCTGTCCAATCCAGATTTCAGGGCTGGGGTGTTAGAGGACTTGGTTCTTGCTTTTTGAGCTCCCACTATCAGCCCCACAGCAGCAAGCTACTTCTTGCAAGGAAGACAGTATAAAATAATTGCATAAACATGGGCATGACTTTCTATACTAATTAAAATGAGACTCATTTTTTCCCCCATTTAAAAAAATTTTTCTGAGCATCTGACCTGCTTCGTAACAGTCATTTCTCCATCTGTTCTGTATTCCTTAATTCTTTCTTGGAAGATTTGGTAAACTTGGATGCAATTTGCTATATACGCATTTGTAGAAGTGCAGTTAATCAAGATCTCCTTATCACACACTAGTTTCAGAAACTCATGATGTTGCTGATAACAGGATGAGGATGGACTGGCCAAATCTCACTGGTTTCAAGCCTCTTCTAAAATAAATTTTTAATTATGAGGCATTGTTGAAATTGCTCGTGTCAATCCAAAGGAAAGAAGCAGATTAACCAGCTGACAAATTCTTCTTATCCAGGTCTGTTATAATTCAACCTGTTAAGCAAGAAGACACCAGGCTGCCAAGCCAATGCCATGAGATATGCTCCATTTCAAGCAAGGTGGTAATTTTTCCCAGATTTGGGTCTTTCCATGGGGTCAACCAGTGGCACATCAATGTCCAGTGGAGGAGCCATCTCTTTGTGACACCTCACCACATCCAGCAGCAGGAGACTCCTTCAGGCACCCTAATTTCCTAAATTTCCTGATGATACTGAAGCTGTGGGACATCATGGAGTTGGCTGAGAGCAGCCTCTGCAAGAGGATGTGCAGCTCTCTGTGGATGTTTGAATACCCAGCAAGGCTTATCAGTACAAAACCCCGCACAAAGAGGATGATGAGGATGGTGGTTTATCTTTCTGGGTATCAACCGAGGTTTGGCACTAGCATTCAAGGAGCAGCCCATGGTGGGCTTTGCTGGTCAGGGGACATGGACAGTGCTCGAAGCAAGTGATAAAATGTCACTGAGAGAGAGCAGGACCATCTCCATTTAGGAACAGCTTGCTCCCAAGCTGAGTGTTTGACACCAAGCATCACGGTTTTCGAAGTGTCTCAAAAGCTTAAGGTTCAAAACGCTTATTTTTGAGAGTATTTTGAAGGCTTGGATAGGTAAAGAACTAGCAACTCTGCCCACCCTGACATCCAGTGAATAGAATTCTTGATGTGATACTTCTGTCCAGGCTGACATTTAAGAGGATACAGTGGATTTGGAAACAATCAATAAATTACTACAATAATATTAACTCATCTAAAATGTAAGTGTTATACATTGTGCTCTGAATGTGTGAGCCAGGCTCACCTTCTGATGTGATTTTCTTCCTCCCTTTGCACCCCAGCCAGGTTCTGTACAGGTTGCAGGAAGCTGTGAACTGCCCTGTTTTCTCCACACCAGACAAGTCCCACTCCTGAGGATGTGATGCCTTGTGTGCCCATGTACCGCTGGTCACTCCATCATGCCAGAAATGTCTCCATCGTGCTGCTCTGGTCCTCAGCTCTGCCTGCTCTCAGCAAAATACATCCGGAGCAGGAGCAGCCTCTTCAATTGGATCTGTCTCACTTCGGGGGAAACCTCAAACCCTGTTTCCCCATCTCACTCCAGCCATCTCTATGTCCTTATTAATCTAAATAAATTTGGGTGTGTATATATTTTCACAGGGAAAAAAAAAATATGTGACTTAAAAGAGGTTTAGAATATTGGTTTTTTCCTAACAGTGAGGCCCACACTGACAACAGATTTGATAAGGGCTGGGATTTACCTTCCTGAACTGAAATCATGAGGATTATTCACGTCTAGAAATAAGCCCATGCTGAAATTCCCTTGTTGGATTAAGATCTAAACCCTGCAATTGTCACTTTTCCCAGCAGTGTCAGTGGCTTAACTAAATATACGTCCACATTGCTGCATGATGTTCCCAGATTGTTTCTCTTTCCCCTTTTACTGGAACTCCTCCATGTGTCTGTAAGTTTATTTTGCTTTTTTGTTTGCTTGCTTTTTCTTTTCACCAGTTCATCACCTTTCCTGCTATGTCCCTGTTCCCAGCCATGCATGATCTCTCATTCCATTTCTTCTCCAGCCCTCTCTGTCCGTTTGCCAATTTCTCCAAATTTGAGAGTAACTACCCATTTCTGCAGGTGGTGTGAAAAATAAATCCAAATTGACCCTGGATTTGTGCTTCTTCCATGCAAGATACGATAGAAGTTTTTCCAGGGTTGGGGCAACTTGCTGGTAGGGATTGTCTGATGTCTAATACAATGTCTAATACTGACACGTTTCCAGGTGACATGTGGACTCTGATGAAAAAGCTGGACACATGCTTTAGTGATGTGTGAAGACGAAACTTAAGAGCAAACACGAGGAAAAGGCAAGGATTTCACATTAGTCCAGTATTTTATTCTGTGCTTTGAAACAAAAGAAGTTGATGAATGGGTTTCTAAGCCCTGATGGATGCCTGGAGTTTGGCAGCACCTGTGTGCAAAGAGAACATTAAACACTTTTGAAGTACAATTACCTCTACAGGCACCTTACCTGGGTGCAAACCCACCAGCTCTGGTCTTGGATAGGAAAATTTAAGTCACAAACATAATTTCTCGTAATGCAGTGTAAATTCCCCCAATCCTTGCTTACAATAAGTAGCACTCTCTGGCCAAAAGGCATTAAATTTTTCCTCTCTGAGCTGCTGTGGTTTTTTTCCTCTTCGCCTTCCTCACCACTGTGATCAGTGTCTCAAAGAGGCCTTATTTTGACTAGTTTCCTAATGCCCATTGTGTGCGAGATTAACCTTTTTTCAATAATTTGCTGGTACAAAAGAAATGCATTTCACAGTAGGAGAACAATTGCCATTCTAAATACCAAAGCATGATGATACCCACTTTGTAGTTCTGTTCCAAAGGACACTTCGTTTCATATTCTCTCTTTTCAGGAGCTTCCTCTTCTGAAATTTCTCGCTGTTGTTAAGTAGCCCAAAGGGGGATTGTATGTGTGTGAGTGTGTGTGTGCGTGTGCGCATGGGAAGTTTGGCATAATTCATTCAGGATATTGAGGTAATGGGGTTATTCTAAGCATGAAACAAGCTAATTTTCATGCCTTTTGGAAGCTGTTCTGTTTGCCTAATTTCAAATTGTTTCCCTTTTAAAGGGTTAGTCCTGTATGTTGCAGCTGAAGTGCCTGATGTGACACAATGTGTCCTAGACACCAGGGCAGTACACCTGACCAGCCAGGACTGATCCTGATGTCTTTTTTTCATCATCCAAGGCTTTTCTTCATCACCCAAGATAAGTCCCATCACTGGGAGCACAAGCCATGGGTAGGGCCAAGGGGAAACCACAGCCTCTGGTGTCCTCACTCATTCCTCCCAGCAAGCTCACTTCATCACCTGGAGGTCTGATGGTACCCCCCCCACCCCAAACTGATACCAGTATCCTTCAAATCTAGGAGGTGCTGGAAGTAATCAGTCCAGGATCATTGCCTCACTGGGCTGAGTGAACTGTGATTTTTATGGAGGGCACTCAGATCCTGCTGTTCCACAGGACACATCCTCCACTCCATCCCACCCTGCTCATGTTAGTCCCATTAACCACAGGTTAGATGCTTTGGATGTGTTTAGGGATCTGGAGGTGAAATAGATGCCTAAAATCCCACTGACAGCACAGGAATTTAGGTGCTGAACTGTTTTGCATGCTTTTAGACCTTCCTATCCCACCACAAACTTCTGCTGAGCTACTGTAGCTGTAATTTAGTGATGAAATTGGGAGTTTGACCCATGAGCATGCACATGTGCTTTGATGAATGAAAGCCTGGGGGTGTAAGCCTTTGAAATCCTTTCCATCAATCTGATAAGACAACGATTTACAACTGATTTATGCCATATCCCAGTCCTTTTCACTATTATCCTGAAAGTGTAATAGCAGTATGCACTGTTCTGATGATGATTTATAATATCTGTAAACACTGCTACTGTTTCAGATAAACCCTGCATTTCCCCCACAGTACATATGATGCTGTTGTTATGGATGTGTAAAACACACATGACAAGAGAGACTCGGTGATTTTGGGAGGCCAGACCCCCCACACTCCAGCACTAAGCATTGTGGCAGGCTGAGGAGGGATGAAGGTTTGCCAGTAGAGGCCTTATATCATCCCAGGGCTGCCCCTGTGCTGCCGCTGGCAGAGAACCAGTGCAGCTCCTGGCATCCTTTCTCGCTGTCTCAGGGTGGCTCTGATTTATGCCTGGCTCCCCTGGCCCTCTGTGGACTCTGCCATCCAGGGACATCCCTTATCTCCTGGCCATCTCCCATGATTTCCATCCAAACTTGGTTTGGGGCAGAGAAGTAAGGATTGCTATGGTTATACTCAGTATATCTCAAGATCCCAGCTATACAGGAGGCTGAAAGCTTTATGACAGACAAAATATTTGTTTGAAATGTGAATTAATCTATAAAACAGCTATTGGTGGTGGAACTGAGCATGTATGTCCCTAGCAGCTGAGAAGGGGGCATTACCAACCCCTGAAGCTTACAAAACAAAACAGAATAACACTGAAAATTTAACTCCAAACTGTGAAATTACAACCAAAAAAAGGCTTTTGTTTTCGCTCTCCATTTTTTCTTGAACTGAACAGTACCTAACTGTTTAACATGCAGGGAAGGATTATTTATGTAGGGCTCTTGTGTAGGTAAAGCGCCGTGTCCTTGGCCCTCTGCCCACTTAGCGCAGCGCGGGATCTCGTTACAAATTGCAGCTGTGTAACATAACAGGAAACATGGAGGTTTAAGTTATTCCACTGGAAAGATTAATTATTTGGAAAATAGTTATGCAGCAGCTTTGTGTATTTTTGGAGCAAAGGTGACCAGCACCATCTTAAATTTAAAGAAAGAAAGTCAATGGGAAGGAAGAAAATGAGGAGCTTTGGGGAGTAAAAGAGTTGTGGGACAGTTTTACTTTAATTTTTTATTGTAATGTTTGAATTGTCTACTGTCATGGAGGGAGAAAAGCTGAGCTCCACAAGGGAGAGCCCCGGCAGCGTGAGGATGGTGGAGGAAAAGGACATGTTTGATTCAACTGGACCTTGACCCTTCCCATCCAATATCCCATCCATCTCTTTGAGGGAAGGCACAGGAATCCTGATGATAGTGGAGACAGATGAGAAGGGAGTTTGAAGGCACAGGCTCATCATAGTGGGTCATGGTCTCCTCAAAATATGCTGTGGACAGCCTGTGGTAAGACACCATATTCTGGGGAGTCTCTTCCCTCCGGGCAAACACTATTGAAAGGCAAACACTGTGTTTGGAGGAGAACTTTTTCCATGGGATGACAAGTGATACCTCCCTCTTATGTCACAGAAACAGTGTGGCCTGCAGGACCAGAGCAGTGATTGCACCCCTGGTGGCTCTGGTGAGGTGAATCAGTTTTTTGGGGTCCCTCACTACAAGAAAGACATTGAGGTGCTGGATCCTGTCCAGAGAAAGGCAATAAAGCTGGGGAAGGTTCTAGAGAAGAGTCTTAAGAAGCAGTAGACCAGGCTGCCCTGGGAACTGGTGGAATCACCATTCCTGGAGGTATTTGAAAGATGTGTATCTGTGGCTCTTGGGAACATGGTTTAGTGGTGGCCTTGGAAGTGCTGGGGTAACAGTTGGACTCAGTGGTCTTAAAGGTCTATTCCAACCTAAAGGACTCTACAGTTCTGTGTCAGTCCATCCAGCCTTGTCTGCCTATCCATGAGCTTCTTTATAAGTATAGCCAAGTTCACAGGATTTTAATTTGCTCCTCCACATGTGAGCAATCACCTCAATTAAAGAAAACCATCAAAACAGCCAACTCGCTGCTGCAGTGCATAGGCATGGGTGACGGCCAAGTCCTCCCATCATCTCTGCAGATGCTTCCCAGTGACTTCAGAGAGATCTGCAGCCAAATCAAAATGTCTCCCTGATTAAGATTCCTCTTAGCATCCAAATTTGCTTAAATACTGGAGCCCTCTGGAGAGATGTGGTTTGGATAAAGAAATGGTAGTTATTTTTAGGCAGCACAATGCACCTCTCAGTAAAGTTTTTCCACTCGGATACTTAACCTATGGCCATTTTGCAAAAGCAGCAATCCCAGAGCTCACTTGGAGCTAACCTGGTCTCCTGGGGGTTTTGCCCATGGCTGTGATAGAGATCTGGTGGTCGCTCTCTGTTTGTTCACTTAGAGCTGCTGAAATGAAAGCCCCAGTGGAGAAACCCTTCTGCATGAACACCTCAGTGAGTTTTAGGATGAACCTAGTGAAAACTGTGATTCTAGCAGTTTTTCTCCTAGACTCCCCCCGCTCTCCTGCAGACAGAAGGAATAGGCAAGAGGTGCCCCAAGAGCAACAAAATGTAGAACCCAAACCATGTCCCTCACCCCTCCTCCCATCAACATGCTGGGGAAGCCTGTTTTCAAAGCAGCCCATTTTCCTTGATCCATATAGGGAAAAGGATTAATAATACATTAATAGGAGCAAGAAGCTGCACTCAAGGTGTAAATGTCTCATAATTGATACAGAATAGTCTATTATTTTTAGTTTTTACATTTCAGGTCCTGGCAAAGTACAGAATCAGTTTAGGGGCAGAAAATTTCTTATAAAATCAAGAATTCCTTCTGTGTAAGTAGCCAATCAGAGAGAGCAGTTTCTTAACTTTCGGAGTTTTTTATGCTGCTACCTCAGACTAACAAAAAAATCTGTGTTTGTCTAATATACCCCCCCCCCCCATTTTTGCAGAACTCTTACTACTCACAGTAGTTTATTTCTACCACTATAATTCACCACTCTACTATAGCTAATGTTAATACTATATAAAAAACCTGCTAGATATTTAAGGGAAATAAAAAGGGGAAAATTATTTAATTTAATGTAGAGACATTTCAATGCACTTGATAGAAGGCAGAAGGCATATTTTTCACCATCCAAAAAAGTAATGCTATTCAAAGGGTACTTTCTTCAGTGCATTTGTATCTCATGGCTGTCAGCTCTTTTATACCCATAAAGGAGATATCCACAAAATCCTTTTGGTTTGGGACCTGATGAATCCCACCCTGCCTTATGGCTATAATTCCTGCCAGGAGAAGTATCTCTTGTGTCTTCTGGGCCATTGGCTACAGAGACAACCAAGGATGACAAAACTTACTTTCACTCCAGTTTCTCAGAGAACTGCTTGAAGTTGGGTGAGACAAACAGAAGGCAATAGTGAGGTGTGTGGGGAAAAGGTCAGTGCATAAACCTTTTCCCAAGGAAAAATGAAGCCTTTGTAAATAGCAGAAGGGTGGTTAGGTCTGAGGTTACCAAAGAGTTCAGCAGAGAAACAAGAACAGCATAGATAAGCTGATAAACTTTCAAGAAACCAAGTCTTTCGGGCAAAGTAGCCATTCTATATTCAAAAGTCAGTGCCTGGAAGAGCAAAATTTTAGTGCCAGCACATGTACAACTTCATTGTATGGCCAAAACTGACACCAGAAAAGTTGGTTGACACAATGGTCTTTTGAGTTTGCCGAAGAGCCAGATGTTCCTTGCCATGGGGAAATTGTCTTCCACACCTTGGCATTGGTCCCTGTAGCTGCCAGTAAAAGAAGGGGACAGGTATGTTTTTCAGAGTGGCAGGTGGCACATTGCAACAGCTTTTCCAAATAATTACCAAAAAGAAGTATTACAACACTTTTTGGATGAAATTATAGAGATAAATGCTGTGAACAAGCTCTATGAGCATGGCACAGGGAATCACTGAAATTAGTATTTATCTCTTGAAATTTCAAAGTGCTGGGGTAGAGGATTTCCAGAATGAAGGATTATTTGGCAATAAGGCCTGTTCCCAGTGCTATTGAGCAGATCCCTAAGTTAGCAGGCAGGCAGGCCTGCTAACACAGTTGTCCTGTGCCCACTCACACTGATTCATACCCGAAGGGGTGAACACCAAGCCTTTGCTAATTTTCCTGCAGGGTTGGGCGTTTCAAAAACTAACTTAAGGACAAGTGAAGGGCTTCAAAAATAAGACAGAAAACCAGTGATTCTGTTCATGGTCCATTCGAGCAATAAACAAAATGCTTTAGAGGCTGTTGCAAATCTGGCACCTGAATTATCTGCCGAGGCCAGACTATTGCTTTCTTAAAGCTCTATGAGGTCCTTCCTTTTAAGAGGGCATTTTCTAGGTGAGAAAAGCAGTATGAGCACAGAAACCATAGCTCCAGGAGCAAATCCCTTCCTCTTGGGACAGGGTTATCTGTTGCAGGTCCTCACAGTGCAGAAGTTACACCAGACTCAGTGCTCCCCATCCTGCATAAGAGGGTTTCTGGCTGGTCCTTCCTACACTTCCCTGGCTGCTGCTCCACCATCAACCTACTTTGGCCCTTGCCAATCCATGAAGCTAAAAAAGGGCAATGGGAAGGTCTTAGGAGAGGTCTGGGAAATCGGGAATACTTCCTAAAACCCTGGCTTGTGTGACATCCATCTGCTCAGAGCACACATTAGTGGGTTGCTTCTTCTAAACTGAAAACTGTGATAAACTCAGCAGCTGTCAGCTCCATCACCATCTTCATCCTTCAGAGTTAATTTGCTGAGATGAAGGGGACTGTTCCCACTCCATAGATAACTGCTGGCCCTACTGGAACAGATCATGGGTCTTTTTGATTTTCCCAGAGCTGCCAAGAGACCAGGGTGGGGGTGCAAGTGTCATTGGGCATCCTCAGGATGTAGCTGGGACCACATGTGGTGGACCTGCTTGGCTCCTGAGCACTGCTGCTGTAACCACCGTGGAGTCTGGCAGACGTCTGAGCCACTGACACCAGCAATTAAGTGTAATTATCCAAGTGGGGTGTGCGTGTGTGTTATATGAAAACACAGCCCTGCCATGAGTGCTGATGTTTAGAGGTAAACACAGAGCTAGTGGGGGAATAAAAGTCAACTCTCCTGAATATTTAATTTTTTTAAATTTTTTTTTTTATACAGACCTGCTCAGTGTTACAGAGCTCAGTCTTACGGATTTGGTTTTTTTACACAGATCATGTTCAGGTGCCTGGGGAAAAGGTCAGTAACCAGATGTGGGTTAGTGGGATGAGGACCTAGACACATCCTCTATGTAGGATCACCTCAGCAAACCCTACCTATGCAGGGATTGATTTGACATTGTAAGTAATTGATTTGACAGAAGCAAGTAATCTCACAAGCTCTCAGTGTGGTGGGAATTAAGATGGAGAAGGGGAAGCAAACATCCAAAGAATGGGTGAAAATGGACCCTGAAAACTGGGAGCTCCCCATATTATGGTTTATATGTGGTTTCAGTCACCTTGAGTGGGGCTGAGTAGGAAAGCTGAAACAATGACCTAGATAACATTCCTGGGCAAAACAAAGGGGAAAATGTTTACCTGGGAGTAGCTCCTGGCTGGCTCCAGCCAGGCTGCAAAGAATTTACTCTTCCCAAGGCTAAATTTGAGATTAAAAGGAAGGGTTTAGACAGCAGAGGACCCCAGGACCCAGGAGGAGGAGGAGGGAAATGGAAAGGCTATGGAGCCATGCCCACTGAAGGCTGAGGAGAGTGTCTGCATCTTTGAAATAAGTAAAAGTGGTTTTCCTTGGATGGCGTTGGTTTGATGTTGATCAACCAGCTGGCCAGGCCCATGTTCCTCCAGACTAAAGGGGCCACTGGGCACAAGATCTCAGACAGATGTGCCATAGCCTGGGAGAGTTGTCCCTCTGCTTTGGGGACTACTGGACCACCTTACTTTGGATCTCATATGTTGGACAGCATGCAATGTCTCAAAAAGATTCCAACACCTCCTCACCCTAAAAAGGAAACACCTGGGAGAAAAAAAAAAAAGCATTGCAAGCTAAAAAATATTTTGGAAAACACCTTTTTTTAGCTGAGGAGCTTTGGATAGTGTCAGGCAAGACTTTAAAAAAATGGCTTTAAATCATAAAAAAAGAAGCCATGGGTTTGTG
The DNA here is from genome assembly GCA_013390025.1 of Pitta sordida. Classification (NCBI taxonomy): domain Eukaryota; kingdom Metazoa; phylum Chordata; class Aves; order Passeriformes; family Pittidae; genus Pitta; species Pitta sordida. Next base: position 202,637 of record WEKX01002389.1, read on the forward strand.
CCAGTCTCCTAAAGTTACCAGGGAAATGACCTTGGATCTGTCCTGATCAGGATTGAAGGGGATGGTGCATTATATAACCTCAGCCTTAAATTACAAATGCCTCAGGACATTGGGGGTTTTATACATATCAGGCAGAGTAGTTAGTGAAAGGCTTTGAGGTGACAATGGCAGACCCTATTTTTCTGAGCATCACAGAAATGTATCAAGGCCGTAGGGAATGTTAGTATATTTTATTGGACAAGCCACTAGAGCTGGAAACAGCTTGGCAGCTGCTGGAGATGCAAAAAGCTTCCAGAAAAAAAGCAAAAAAACCTTAAAAGCTTTTACAAAGTGCCCAGAAGTATCTCACTTGTGCTGACAACACCTTAAATAACCAAAATAGCTGGGCAAAAACTAGAAATAATCCCAGAAGCCAAAGAAGTTCTGTGAGTGTGGATCAGCTTTGGACAAATTATAGCTAATTTGCTTAAAAGGCAAAATTTTCTCCTCCAAAACAGAAAAATCCCCCTTTTAAAAATTTTCTATCAAAACATGAAAATTTAATGAAAAGATTGATTGAAAACCAGCCAGGCTTGACACAGATGGAACACTGGCCAATTTTTTATTGATTCAAAGTTCTAATTTTTTTTCTAAAAATAGTGCTATAGGAAATCCCTGTGGATTGTCAGGGTATCCTTGTGGTTAGTGGGAGGGCCTAAGCTACCCAGGCGTCTTGAATGAAAAAGACCTGATTACAAAAGAAATATTAATGTTGTGAATGAACTGGAGTATTCCAGCTCTGGAGCCTTGCCCCAGTTTGTGTTTGATCTTATTCAGTGTCCAGGACCAGACAGCTCATGAGTCCGAAGCTCACCCTGTTACTGAGGTAGTTCAAGATTTGGATTTCTAAGAAATTTAGTTGAAAAGACAAACAAAAGTCAAGCCAAAAGAGAGTATTTCTCATTCTCTATATTCTTTCATGCTTCTTGCTTTCCTGCTTCCCTTGATTTATGAGTTGTAAGGAAGGTTAGATGATTCCCAGTGAACTTGTGCTGTTGAAGACTTACTGAATCACTCATTACCCAGGCACTTGCTACCTGCTTTGTCTATATAAAATGCATTTAAAAAAGAAAGATGTTTTGCTGAAGTAAGGGTCTCGATATTGCTTTGACATTACTTATTCATATTCAAAATTTGTCATGTTCCGTCAAGCTGTGGGGTTTATCCCTGCATGTCCTCTCACTCTAGACACTTCATCCGAAGAACAGGAGGATGTTACAAGTGAACTCCACAGGCTGTGTTTCTTTTATTGCTCTGCAAAAGGCATTACAAGAGAGCTTGATGTTGCAGTGCAATCATAAGCACCAGAGGACTGCCACGATCCACACACCAGGACTGAAACAAGGACTGCAGAGCAGTATTTCCCTCTCCTGATGCTCCTTACTGAGGCGAGGTTCTTGTCAAAGGCACAAAACCCCCCAGCCCACTGCAACATCAGACATTTGTTAAAGTCATGGTGGCTGCCAGAAGATAATAGCTGTCAGTGTAAAATTACAAATCATTCTGCATAATGCTATGCTGATTACTGTGAAAGCAATGGCAGGATTTGAATTTTACTCCTTTCTTTTTTTTTTTTTTTTTTGCCTGTCTTTGTTGCTATGCTCAGCTGAAGAGCTCAATGTGGCAGCCTCAGTAAAGCAGTGTTTTCTACTCAGACCCGTGTGGCTGGGCCAACATCACTTGTGCATCACTCTTTTGCTGCTCAAGATAAAGGTTCAGCAGGTACCTTAGTGCAGGTGGACAATCTTACAGCAAAGCATCCTTGTGGAAAGGCTTTATGGGCTCCTGCTCAGATCCGCCTCTGCAACAGCAGTGATTTTCACCTTCTTTTCTTGCCTAAAGAATGGAAGCACAAAACCCTGAGGTCACTTGCCTGCATTCACAACACAAGTGGCAAAAACAGAGTTGTCACCTGGATATCAGGAGTCCTGAGGAGTCCCAGGCATCCTCCAAGTGCTTCCAGCAGCACTGGTATCATGATGGTGTCATCCAACAGAGCTCAGCTAAGATTTTTCACCACCACCACATCAAGTGTTTACCCTGAGTGTTTCTCTGTAGTCCTGACTTAACCCGAGTTAAATTGTTTAAAATAAGCTCAGATTAAACCATGACATCAATGTCATGGTGTTTTTGCAGTAGGAAGGTCCTGGAAATCTTGACCAGGAGGATATTTAATGAGGGATGCTTGGGAAGGTGCAATTATCCAAGGGGAATCCTCTGCCAAGAGAAGAGAATGTTTTGTAGTCATGACAAAAGCTGGCACTTAATTCTACTTGATGTGAAGTAAAAAAAGATCATCAACATTTATTTCTCTGTGCTACAGGTTAGGAGAGTGCTTGACTCTGAGACATTGCTGTAGGGAGTCATCTGGATTAAAAAATAATTAAAGGAGATGTAGGAACGAAGGGTGATAGTTAGGAAACAAGGAGCAGAAGAAGGGCTGGTGTTTTCACCTCAGCAATCAGGAAACCCATCTATTCCACCACCAACAAAATGTCTGGACAGCCAGGGCTCCAGCAATCATCCTCCCTGCATAGCACACCCATGGGAACAAAAAGCAAGGGAGCATCTGGGGCATCACAGTAGTGTTTGGACATCTAGATATATCTGTTGGCTCCACACTATGCCATGCCTTTGTCAGGATATTTTGCCAAAATGTTGTGGAACTGGCAGTGTCATGCTTGCCCCATTTCATGCAGCTGGACTCTAACCCCTAATTGATTATATATATGCTCCACTGAATAAACATTTGTCTCCTTCCTTCTGCCCTGTAGCAATTTAGGTGGTAAAAAATGCAATTCATGTGGCCTGTCCTTAAAATTCTGGCTCTGCTGTGTCCAGTGCCACTGATATGAGTTCGTTTGAAGAGGGAGTGTATAGAGGGGGTTTAGGGTGATGCTCATGTGCTTTCCTGATCCCTACTCCCATGGCTTCTTCTCAAAGGAGTCTGAGGGGGTTTTGTGAAGATGAGATTTTTAGACTTTGGGAGGGGTTATGTGGCCCATAAATGGGATCCTAAAGAAAAAGGCACCAGGCCCTCAAAGGAGCTGACATGTCCCATTCCCACGCAGGAGCTGGCTCCATGTACAGCTGAATCCACGGTTAGTTCACAGTCAGGCTTCCCAAAGACACAGGAGGCTTTTTATCTTTTAACCCACCCCTGGAAATGCTGTTTTGCTGCTTCCTGGCATCACAAAGTTGCAAGCAGTGCTATTTCAGAGAGCAGAGAAAAGCCCTTCCTTTTCTTTAACACCCTCAGTTTTTGCTTAGGTCAAGATGTGCTCATCTACCATTTTCTGGTGATTCACGAGCCAGAAAAAGATCCTGGCTGCTTCAGAGAAGGGATGCACGAAGCCCTCAGTCACCATGAGTCACTTCTCTGCCAAATGCTAATTTTGCATCAGAAGCATGTTTTACTTGTATTTTGAGAGGACTTCTTATTTTTTTTCTTTTCAGTTCAGTCATTTGAGGACTCACCCTGCCTGGGAGGTGGTGAGCACCCAAAAATCCTGTGACATTTGTGAGTGCCAGAGCTTCTTATATGGGATTTGGGACTAGAGCTTCCTTGGCTGCTACTTAGTGTAAACATCCTGATTTTGGAGGAGCAACTTAATTTCATAATCACTATGGTGGTCTAAGCAGGATGTTAAAAAATAATCTGCAAAGGTGAAGCTTTACATAGGTTCCTGCAAGGAGGAGATTTTTTAGGGAGTCATTGAAAACACATCTTTGTTTTCCTTTGAATTATATGCTGCCATTGTACTTAAAAAAATCTTCCAAGTGGCAGCAGTAAGGCAGGTTTTATGGCATTTTCAGGACTTTTCTTCTCTGGCAGTCTGCATACTTGACCTTGATCTTTGCTTACATCCTCTCTCTTTCTCTTTACTAATTTTATTAAGCTAAACCATGTGAGTATTAGCTGCCATAGGACAGAAAGAATGACAAGAGACAAAGTTTGTCCCTCCTCCAGGAGACGTAGGACATAACCTGGCATGGGGAAACCTGCTTTTTTTTCTTGCATGAAATATGCCCAAGACGTCCTCTGTGCTGAGACCCTAAATGAGGACTTCCAATGTTTTATTTACATCTGGGATTGTCTCCCCTTGATGCTCACATGTCTGTGTGCCTGGGTGAAGCTGCTAGGGAGGGATGGGAAAGCCCTATTAAATCATTAAGCCTCTACCCTGAAGCACAGACTGTGTGCTCTCCATCTGATAGAAACTGGTACTGCAGTTTATCTCTGTCAGAAGTGCCATGAACACTTAAGTGTCTGTCTCTTAATCTCCTTGTTTTGTTAAAATGCCACGTCCTTGGGCTCTGCTGTTATTTCAGCAGAAAAACGGAAAGGCCTTCTCTGCCTCAGATTGCTCATATTTTTCGAGGAATTGCCATCCTAGGTGTTTGGCATTGTCAGCCAAGACTTCCAGTATGGGGAAACTAAATCCTGTTCACTGGGCTTCAAAGACAGGTACTCAGCAACAAGTACTAGCTTTCATCAGGTATTTCACTGCTCATTTCCAAGGGGATGATATATTGATGATAATCTTTGATGGGTTTCAGCAACTATGGGATTTTTTAATCCAGCTAACCAGAGCTCTGTTTTGGCCCCATGATATTAGCAGAGCCTTCCTACATTACACCTTGCCTGTAAGTTTTATTTCAGTAGGGGAAATCATTCATACCGTGCCATCTCCTGCATTGGCCAAACATTCACAAATCTATTGCTAACCTGCTTTCACTAATGAAAGTATCAATTCCTACCAGTGATAGTTGTCATTAAATCAATAGGACACATAACCCATTCTTCTGGAGCCTCACACAAATGCTCAAGCAGCTTGTTAACAAGATTTGCTAAGACTGGGGTCCCACAGTCCAGAAGTTTCCCACTGATGCTGCAAAAATTGACAGTATTTGTCTCATGGAAGAACCTTCCTGGATTGCTTTGTTATCTGAAATATTTTAACCTTGTTTTCCCTACCATTTTTCAGTGTTTTAAACCTGTAGAGCAACTTTGCTCAAGTGGAGGTAATTGAGGCCTGAACAAAGCACTGACAGCAAATATCAGAGATAGTTTTCTGCAGGTAGTCAAATACTGCCACAGAAACTGTCAGTTCTTAGTTTGCCCAACAATTTATTTTCGCTCTAGGGAACCACTAAACTAACTCCTAGTAATCCCTAGGGTGTTTCCTTCTTTCCCTGGGGTTTACCTAAATCACTTGAAAGTAAAACTGTGGCCCCTTACAATCTCCCAACACTCTTCTGGCTGGTAAAAAAACCCTGATAATCTGGAGGCCAACTAATGTTTTAAGGATGAGAAGATGACCCAAAGGTTGCCAATTTTCGCTCCAGAATCTTTCTTGAGAATAAAGTGCAGCTGACGTGCATTTTCTCTTGAGCACTAGGAGCAGCCTGTGCTGACAAGGGAGTGTTTCTCTGATGTTGAACACTCTTTTTGTACTGGTTTTACGGGTTTTTGGTGTCTGGGTCTGACCATCTCCCTGAAAGACCTTCATCCATATTTGTTTGTGCATTGACATAGTGGCTGCAAAAATAAGGATCCCACTGCTGACCTTCTGGCTTGTAGACCATTATCAGTTTATGTCTGAAAAGCATGGCAAGGGCAATACATATCATGTGTGTCTGTTCAGAGAGACAAGCAGGGAGGTAAGAAGGGTGATGAGGAAGAAGAAAGAAGAGGAGAAACATAAAAGGAGTGAACAAACTGGTGAACAGGCCGGGAGTCCTCAAGAATGAAGGCATAACGAGTTGAGCTGATTATGGAGGAGTAGAGGCTGTGCTTCAAAACGTAAAGAGGAGCAGTACAGAGAAATAAAAAAACAGTAATGACAGGGAAAGGGGTCACGTGGGCAAGTCATGGATTGAAGGCAAAGGCACAAAAGGGTAAGGACAGATACATACGGCTTTGCAATTAGCAGCTGTGATTTATGGTGGCTTCTTTGTCTTATACTCCCCCAGCAGATGTCCTGCAAGCAGTGGTAGTTGAGGTGTATCTGGGGAGTAGACAGAAGGGATTTTAAGTAGTTAGACTAAATATGAGGTATGGAAAGGACTTTCCAGTAATCTGTACAGCCCATCCAGGCAATTCTCATTAGCAATATATAGTCTAAATTAAGTAGTAGCTGACTATTTCACAATAATTTCAGATTTCTCCTCCCTTCATCTAAATAATTGTGCTTCTTATAGCAGGTTTCTCTTCCCCTGGACAGAGCCCAAGCACTTAAAGTTGGTTTGGGTTTCAGCTGGTAGCTGGCAAGGGACTGGGGGAAGAGAAACAGGAATGGGGGTGACACAGAGGAAAAACTTTCTTTGTTGGCACAAATCTACTGCTCTTCTTCCTGATCCTTTTTCTTCAGTCTGATTATCCCTGTTCCTCTGTACACACACATACAGAAACTTCTATCCCATCCCTTGTGCCAAAGCTCAAAGCGATGGGATTGGGTGGCATGCAAGTAGCAGCGAGTCTGTGGGGCTGAAGAAGGAGCTCAGAACCAGGGATGGGGCTTAGATATCTAACTTTGGTTTATTTTCTGTGAGTTGTTTGCACCTCTGCTCATACAGCAAGATGAACACCATAAGTAGGGAGCAATGGCTTAATCTTAACCTGGGGCTCCCATGGAGGAAGCTCCATCACCTCCAGTCCCTGACACAGAACAATGGGTATCTGAAGGAGGAACTGGGGCTGTGGAAAAGGAGAAACAGGAGACAAACAGTGAATTTGGGAAAGGAGGGGTGCACTCCCTTGGGAGCAGAGGTCAGAGAGGCTCCAGTGTTCAGAGAGCACCAGCTGCAGCCACAGCAAAGGCGTCTGGTGGAGCAGGAGGGATGTGCAGTGACCACAAGCTCCTCTGCTGGGTGTTCTTTGGGGAGTGAGTCAGAACATGTGGGCTCACTCTTTCCTATAATAGTCAGGGCCAAGGGTGTTTACCCTGTCTGTTGGGCAGCCTGAGCACAGGCACCCTTTGTAGTCCTGCAGGAACCTACCTGCAGCTCTAGGCTGATGGGCTTCATGCCCGAGGCACCTCGGGACTCACATCCCACTCAAGGGAATCAAGAAATAAAGCTTGTGGGATTGACTGTATTAATAATGACACTATAGATACACATATAAATGCAACTATAGAAATACATTAACTTTGCTGCACTGTTCAATAGCTTCAGGAAAGCTTATGTTTGGGGTAAGCACACCTCAGTAAATCATTGCAAAACTCATGCTTTTTTGACTCAGCCTGGAAAAAAGAGTAAGTGCATTTCCCCCCCCTTCCTTATTCGGCTTTTGAAATTTATTTTGCTGTTTTTCTCTTATCTGGTGGTCCTTTAGATGAGCTGCAGATACCTGGTCGTCTAGCCTGACTGCTTTTTCTTGATATTTCAGGCTCTTCCCAATATTCCTTGGAGACTGTAGAAGCTCCTCTGCCCTCAGAGGAGCTCCGAAGTAGCTTTGCATGGGAAATGGGGTTTTACTGCCTCTTAGGCTGAACAAGAGCACACACTGTGGTAGTAAAGCATTAAATCTCCTCTGGCATTATGTGTAAGAGATGCAAATCCCTGGTTTTCTATCTAGCCTGGGGAATGGGCATCCCATTTTTACTCTAAGGGAATCTGATCAGTGATTGAGAAAAGCTACTCAAGGAAAATACAGGTACATTTCCACTGGAAGCTTTTAAGGGAGTCTGTATACCCTAAAAAGGCTGCAAACAGCTCCTGGGGACTGTCCCAGCTTGTTCTTGACAAGAGTTTGTCCCTGTGCTTGGAGGTAACTTCTCCCAGCTGACTCCTGCTTCCCCCTGGAGCCAAGAGCCTGAAGAAGGCTCTTGAGAAGATGCCTTGTTAGAGGTGCCCCTGGTAAGCATCTGTGGATCCAAAATTAAGAAGTAAAAGTGGAATCCTCTAGGAAGTGAGTCCATTTTTATCCTGGAAAGCAGAGGTTACTGGCCCAGCTGGGCTCAGTGGGGTGCTTCAGGTTCTCCAGAGGAGAGCTGGGGTTTGCCTTTTCCCTGATTGGAGCAATTTTGACAAGTTTGAGAGGGAGGGAAGCAATGGGGAAAAAGGATGGGAATAAATAAAATAAACCCTGGAGAGAGAGAAATTCCTCATGTTAATATTCGCTGTCCAGTTACAGAAAGGGAAAGAAAAATGCTTAGATGGTTTTTGTCCCTTCAAAAACCCATAGAAATGAAAGGGCATAAATTGTTTAAAAAAGCAATACCTGCAAAAACTGAAGGGGGAAAAGGAGGAAAAAAGAAGAAGACATCAATTGGAGAAAGAGTAGAAAATACTTTGATTGAAAAATGTCAACAAGCTCTCCTAGAAGCAACAACAAGCAGCAATGATTGTGTTTGTACTAAACAAGCCCTTCTTCCCTGAATAGAAGATCGTTTTTATTTTTCCCGGAGAAAAGCCAAATAAAACCTCCAGACATCCTGACTCCGCCCTCTGAACACCCCAGAAAACTTTGGGTTGCAGAGAGAATAAAAGTATTTAAAAACCCCTCAGAAACAAAATATGGCAGCAAGGTCCAGATCTCCACTGACCTAAAAATAGCCTGAGGACTGGGCTATTGGCAATGATGTTTCAGTGGAGAAGCTGTTCCTGCACATCCTGTCTCCTAGCTCAAATCCAGGCACAGAAGAGGATTTTTGAGGTGTTTAGGTTGTTTGCAGGTTTAGTGCCTCACCAATGACTTCTAGGTTTTCTTTATTGCCTAATCCTATGTAAGCATTGTAGGCTGAGAGAGACATAATCCAGACTCTTGAATGAATCTTGCAGAGTTTTGTTCTTAGACAGAAAATGAATTAGGTTAAGCAGGGATTAAAGGAGACACACCACATGCCTGCTTGACCCCATGCAATTGTGATTGTTTATTTGAGAGCTGGAGGAAAAATTGATTGGGAAAAAAAATAATAGGTGTAAAAATTAATGGGTTTTCCAAAGGAGAAAAAAAAGGTAAAAATAAAAAGTAAGCTTAGCGGGTTGTGGAGCCTTTCTTCATATGACAATCTCATGGTAGTGAACAGCCCTAGAGTTCTGGGGGAAAATAATCTGAGATGGAGAAAATGTATCTTCTAAGATGGAGACAGTATCCATGGAAAGATGGAGGATCAGTGGCTGTGGATAGATCTGAGAATATTGAGACAACGCCTCATTGAGTTAAGAAGGGGAGATAGGGAGAGGATTCCTTTAGACAGCAAAGATCATGAAGGTTCAGGTGGTGTTTTAAAAACTGCCATGGCAGCAGTGGGTGGTGATGGCCCACGGATCATCCCCCTTAGCCCTGGTGTTTCTCTGGCCCTGAGAAACTGGATCCTGCCCTGCCTTCCATGCTGGAGCTGAGCTTGCTGAGCATGGAGCACGATGCTTGATGTTTTCTGGGTTTTCTATTTTAAGCAGCTTCCATCAGAGGTGAGGAGTTGAAAGTTGCCATGCCGACAGGGAAATTTCAGGGCCTAAAATAGTCAAAACTTGCTCCTGCGTCATGTGAACGTGCGTGTGCTTCCTGCGAGGGAGGCGAGGACCAAGCGAGGAGGGCACAGGGAGGGTGTAAGGATCCTTCCTATGCAGAGGAGGAAACCATCCCCTTGAGAAAACATCTATAGGATGCTTTCAGACTCCTTTCCTATACTTGTAGGGTATCTGGGTAAATTAAGCAGCAGAGGGTAACAGCATCAGCAATGAGAGGATCTTAATTACCACAGCATTAAAAACAATGATTCTTCCAGTTTTAACTGTTATTGTCACTGCTAGAGGTCCTAGGTCTTAGCCTCTAGGCCTTGATAAGGAATCCATAAGGAATCCAGTCCTCAGGGTGAGACTCAGAGAGCAGAGGAAAAGGAAAAGGGTGGGGTTTAAGAGGGAATGTGCGTTTCTCAAGGTCTTGCACTGTGTTTGTGGGGCATTAGTGGTCTGTGATATTTTGCAGCTACGTGCTGGAGTTACCTAAGGACTAAATGGCTTTGGTTTTGCCTTTTCCCTACTATTCAATCCAATTTGATAAAAAATACTAACATGTGGATTTTTTTTTTAAGTTCTTTAAAACTGGGGTAGCCCCTGCAGAGATGTCCAAACCTTTCAAGCCAATGACACAGATCTACCAGTGGTTAGCGGACAGATTTGCCTCTTGGGCATCTTTGGGTGAAGTTATTCTCCAATCTTACAGAAGCACAAATACAAAGGCTGTTTAGATATCCCCTGAGTAAAGAGAAAGACTATTCACTTCATATTCCACCAGAAATGAACCCCATGAAGCTCCTTGCTGCAGTGACATTCAATGTGCATTTTGGCAGGGAGAAATCACAGCTCACCTCTCATTTCCCACATTCTGCCTTTTTTCCTCTCTCCCTTGCTCCTATTGTTTTTCACTGTTCACCCCTCCAGCCAATTGTCGCTTCTCAGTCCACGCTTACAAATGTAATTTCTTCTGATGTATGAATATTTCACAAGCGCTCCCTCCCCGGGGATGGTTCCTGTGAGGAGGAGGGAGCCTCTGCAGGGATGGAAATGTTAGCAAATGACAATCTTAATGAAAGATCTCTTCTCCAAGGGCATCTCTGAAGAAGAGTGCACCATCCTGCATCAGCTCCCAGCTTGTCAGAGAATGCCCTGCTCTCTGGCTGCTTGGATTGCCTTTGGCCATGGGTGGTGGATATATAGAAAAATACAGCGTGGTCTTTTGCCAGGATACACTGGTTTGTAGGTTTGGTTGGTGTTGGGATACTCTGATCTGAGCTCCTCATTAGACTGTCAGAAATATCTTCTCTTTTTTTTATATGTACAATGGCATAACCCAGAGAGTGGCATGGTGCTTTGGGTGATTTTTTTTCCCACCTTATGTCTGGACAGAGGAAATTCATCACATAATTCTGCCCATCCTGATAATCAAAATACGTACTTATTAAATACAAAATACAAGTTAAGCATTTTCACTAAAGAAATGCGCAGATGCGTCCATGTTTCTCTGTACATCTGCATCCCCTCCCAATCTCCTTGGCCATCCCTCCTGTGCCTGCAGGCCACCAAGATGGGCTGGCACCCAACTGATGTGTTTTCCCAAGCATTTGTGACCCCCAAGGCACACACAAAAGTTTTTCCAGCAAGATCTCCTCCCTGTTGGATCTCTCTCACTGTGCAGGACTACTTGCTTCAAGCCATCTTTCTGTGACCCATCAAGACTCAGAATGATCATGTACATAAATATTGGTTGATATATACAATATTTATATTGCATTGAGATATATACATATAGATATGCAATAAGCAACTGACCCCAGCAGTATGTATATGTCTCTGTATATATCCCACTGTGTGTACAGAGATGCCTTATAGATATCAGGCTGTCTTAGGTAGCTGAGTGGTGTGTCTTAGACATAGATCTTCGCTATTGCTGTGTGGAGAGTGTCGGAGCAGCGGCTCCGGTGCCGTCTGTCTCGACAACAGTGGGTGGCGCTGTACAATCAAAATTCGCTTTCCCGTTATCCCACTAGTATCTTCATTTTTCAGCCCGGTGGGGATGGAGCCCTGCGGTTTCAGAGGGACAGGGAGCCCAACAGCATCTTGAAACTGAGATTCATCGGAGGGGAACTGTAGGATGCTTCCCTATGAAAAGCCGAAATGGTGCAGCTACTCCGGAGGCTGAGCTTGGTTTGAGTTATGCTCTTCATCACTTCTTTTACTATTTAAGGAGCAATAAGTATTTATTAAGATAAATTGAGTAAGGTTGATACTTTTTTGGCTGTTTTTTCTTGAAAAACACACTGGTCTGCTTTCTCAGGATGGTGTTATTTTGTGACACTCCCTTTCCTACAGATGATCTCAAAATATTGAGGCTTGGAGTTGTGATTCACTCCTGGTATCAAGAGATGTGGAACTTGATTTGTATCTGTTGTAATAATTTTTATTTGGTTTCTCTTCTGTTAGAGATCCAAGGGAGACACTTGGGTCTGATTTTCATCTGCCCTAGGACCTTCTCATCAGCAAGCTCTCCCTAAGAAACTACCATTGAAAAACTTCTGCCAGATTGAACTGACCTCATGTGAACAACAGTGAGGTGGTGTGGTCCATGAGTCCCTGAATGATAGTACAGTCAGGTTAGTCATCAGGGAAAAGGACACAGAAATGTTTGCCCGGATTTCTGGGCTCACGAGAAACACAGATGGCTCAAGCCTGCATGAAAACGATGTTCTAAAAAAAAAAAATCAATAAATTTTATGTTATACTAGCACCCTGAGCTAATATCACAGAAATTTTATTAGTGGCAAACTGTATTTAAAAGCTGGATGGAATTTTTTTTAACCTGAACCACAGCCTTGGCAAGGAAATAGTGGGATGCTAAAGGAACAATGAGAAAATAACCATATATTCCTGGCACAAAGGCAGAATTTCTTGACACCCAGTCTAAAGGTGGCCCATGCACCAGAGTAAAACCCAGTGTGTTGTGTTGTGTATATCCTAAACCAAGCTTGTCAGGCTGGTGAATCATTTCCTAGTGCACCAGGAGGTGTCAGTGTCTCCTGCCTCTCTGTGTGCCTGCGAGGGGTTTATGGTGGGAGCTGCTCAGAGTTTGCAGTTGGGACTCTGTGGTCTGTTCAATGGAAAATTGCTCCTGCTTTAAGCAGAGGAATGGAACCAGCCTTCCACAGCTGGGAGAAAAGTAGCAATGTTTATCGAGGTCAGTAGGGGAATTACAACTTCTTCTTGGCTCTTTAAATAGAACAGGGCAATACCCACATGCCTATGAGTCCTGGATTCACTCTAATGAAAATGACCCTAAATAGGAGCAAAACACTTTACTCAGGCAGCCCAAGTAATGTGACATCCTGCTGAAGTCAGAGTGATGAAGGGTGTGTCAAATAACAGTACATCATCTTCCTGGAGGGTGTTTTATCCAAGGGCTCTCTACACTGTCAATCTTGTTCAGCTCAGCTTCCCTGAGGTAGAGGAAGACCCAAGTGAGGAAATTGGAATACAAGTATCTTCAGAGCCAAAAACGTTGTGTGACCCTGGGAGCTGCTGGTTGTGACCACAGCACCTTGGAGTCAGTTTAGAGGACAGGCTGTGCCCAGCCTGGCACACTGACTGTGTGGACACATCCATCAGCAGGGATATAAGTCATGTCTGGGAAATAAAATGCAAACAAAGTGGATCTGCAAACTGGAAATGCTCGATGGCACACAGAATCACAGAATTACAGAATATTCTGAGTTGGAAGGGACCCACAAGGATCATTGAGTCCAACAGTTCATGTGGCAGGTGACTGGTGTCTCCAAGTACCAATATGTCCATCTTAAGGGATGATGGCTTCTATGGTGCTGGACCATGACCAATCCCAAACACTCTGTGCTACCAGTGTGTGTCTCTTTACACAGTCGTACTCTGCTCTTCTTTATTTTAAAGTAAATAACTCCATGGACCTTCTGCCAGCACTTTAAATTCGGTAGAGTCTGTGCACAAGTCTAGTGTCTAGATTTAGGTTCTAGTTCAGCCTGGCTTCAGAGACCAGTGGGTTTACACCAGTTCACTTTCACTAGTGTCTGGCTTAGCGTGTGTGCTGACAGCAACCAGTAAGGTTCATTTTGCTGGAACTGGATGGGAAAACAAGGAGCTCTTGTCTCAGGGGAGATGTACGGGTGTGAGAAAACAGCAGTTTCCCCAAGCCACGCTGACTTTGTGCACCTCAGCTTCTGCAACACCACATCAGCCTCCCTGTTCCCTTTTGCAGAGGCCCCGGGAACCAGCGTCACCAACCACGTGGGCCAGGCCTTCACCCTCTCCTTCACAGCATCTTCTCTGCTTAGATGGGCAGTGCTCAATAGCAGGGGAGCACTGAGTGACGACACCTACTGCTGTCAGTGGTTTTTGTATGTGCTGGTGGGAAAGCCAAACACTGCGCTTGTAGTGAAATCTGTGGGATTTTTATGCAAAACCCGGCAAGGCAATCATGGTCCTGTCATCTATGCCAGAGTTTGGGATTTCTTGTAAGTTTTTGGAGTTTCTCCTAAGACCATTCCCACCAGTCCCTCATCTTTCTTCCTCTAGCTGGAGCAGAAGTTCATCACCGATAGACTGTCCCCTCCATTCCCTTCCCTTACAGCATATGCCTCAGTTCCTCGTGCTTTGAGTGGCAAAATTAAATTCTACCTATGCAGCTGAGAAATGTTGACCTTTGCCCAGACTTGTGCCTGTCCAGTGCCCACACAGGCTGCAATGCTTGGAAAAGTCCAAGGCTGAAGCTCTTGGCTTATACTTGTTCACCTGCCTTTACTTGCCATCACTCCTCATCATGCCAAGTGTGGACATTATGGTTCATGTGGCAGAGTCACAAACCTGGCCTGAAGGACCTGCCATCAAGAAGATGCCCTTTATGAAATGATTTCTGCCAGGGTCATTCAATGAGAAGCATTTTGCCTTACTCTCTCTCAGCTGGATGCCTCGGTGGGACTGGTGGGAGGTTTGCTCCAGTGGGGCCAGTGTCTCATCCTTGAGCCAGAGGCTCTCAGAAGTGGCTTTGGCTTTTCCTAAATTAGTCTGGTAGTGATTCACAAACATGCCTTGCTTTCAGATGAGACAGAAAGATAGAGAAAGTATGGGTAAATAGACAGACTGGTACAAGTTTCATCCCAAGCTCTGCAAATTGCTTTAGCTACATCAGAGATGTTGCTAGAAATGTAATTCCTGCTTTAGAAATGTAATTCCTGCCTGCTTCTCAATCAACACTTCCCTTTGAGCAGAAAATTAGAGGATTTAATTTCCTCACCAGGACCAAAGCACAGTGCTAGGAAGGTGAAATGACCCCTCACGCTTGTGTGCTGTGGGGGCCTGAGAAGCAAGGTGTACACATCCAAAGTATACAGGGCTCCATCACAGCTTTCCAAGAGTCTGGGGGACTATTGGGTTTGCCCAGAAGCCCTTCACCAAATCTGTAACACTTCCCACTGGCCTTCCATATGCCTGAGGTCTGGAGGAGGACACTGCATAAACTAATCAGCTGCAGGGAGGGCTAAGGAACAAGGCAACAACAAAAGCTGTCCCATGTCCCCTTCGTGCTGGACACATGCTTCAAACATGGGGGTTGATCAGCTCCTAGGAAAGGATTTCTGAATATGCAGAAGGTATTCCTGGTGACCACAGGAGATCCAAGAGTACTGCTACACACCTGGTTGCAACAGTTTAACTATTGGATGTTTGAATTTCACTGAATGCATTTAGAAATAAAATATGTGTTTGCCAGTGAGTCTTCCAATACAGTGACAAGAGTAGCTCCAAAGGTATTTGTGGGGTTTTTTGTTTTGGAATTGATTTATCTAGTGTTAAAAAAAAAAAAATCTAGGCTATGTTTACAAGTTTCCTCCACTTCCAGTCAGAATTACTTTCCACAGGTCCCAGGTCCCAGGGAAAGGCTCGTAGTCCTGAATATGGTATTTCTCTGATTTGGAGTTGGACCTGTGTACCCTAAGTACGTGCATGTACCCTAACATAAACTAACACATCCCATTGTTTATCTGTTCAGCCTCTTGTGAAATACTTCATCCCGATCCTGTGCATTTTCAGCCCCATTGCTCTGAATGTAATCACCCAATCTTGCTAAAACTGTTTAAATGTAATTAGCTAATGCAATTATCCAATAATAGAATAAGTCCAAAATTAAAAGCAGCAGAAAGAAAACAAAGGGAGGAAAAATGAAAATAGAGGTATTTGCATCAGATTTTTAAAATTAATTAACCCTCTGCAGCCAGAAAAGACTTGGTTTCAAAGCGGGAAAAATCCCAATCATGCCTTATCACTAACAGTTTTCCGTCTGAAAATGCTAACCTAGGCAAGATTTTGTGCCATCTTCCCTGAGATCCTCTTTTGTCCCCTGGAGGCACATGAGAGATGGTGTTGCCTTGTTCTGTGTGAGTGGGATCAACAGTGGTCAATGTCCCATGAAGAGGAATGCATCCAGAACCTGCTGGAGCTGGCTGGTGATGCTCTCCTGTGAAAGACACTGAGCCCTGGTGATGTCCTTGTGTTCCTGGGGGAATCATTTGGGGGTGAAGTGGGAACTTTCCACCAGGTTTGCAGGCAAATGCTGTGTTATGCACATCAGCCACTCAAAGGTTTGCATCCTTTTTCACCCAAAATGGCCCTTTGAAGAAGATCATAGAGTCACTGATTCAGTCTTCACTGGGTGGTCCTGCGGTTGAGGGCTACTGATCAGCTCAGTCCCTTTCTTTGCTGATTCCTCATAATTTTCTGCCCTGTGAACAGCCACACTGAACATCCAGATGCAAAATCAACACAACTCTCTCAGCTCAGTAATGGAGGTTATAAGCCAGCTGAACAAGTTGAGACTTATTTCTATGCATTCACGTTTTGGTCTTCATTTCACTAATTAAGCAAGAAACCTGGGTCATAAATTAATGTGATTAAAGCTTATTAAGCAGTGTAGAGTACACCATTAACTGTGCAGATCATAGGTCGCTCCATCTGCACTTGTTTGCTTAGCCCACTCTGGACAAAGTCCCAGCAGATTTTGAGCATTTAATTGTCAACTCTTCATTTTTTATGGTTCACTGCTTGCAAGTCCACAGATTGCACAGATCTTGAGAGACAAAGGGCCAGATCCTGCCTTATCCTGTCCCACTGGGAATGAACTGAATCAACAAGACAGGGAGCTTGATGCCCATGGTGGGACATGGCTGTGCCCGGCTTCTCGTGCTGCACTTCATATTGAGCAGAAATAGAAGTCAGTGGTGTTTTTATCATGGAGGAATTTCCTACCTTGAAAAAACGACCAACTGACCTCCTGTCTCCATCAGCTTACACTTTTCATTTTAGGCTGGATCTCAACATTTTCCCTGAACACTTTCTCCGGCTGTTTCCAGCTGGGAGCAAGGGGTGGCTGGTCTCCGGTCATGGGGCTCAGGGTGATAATTCATCCTTTTGGAGGTCCCAGGGTACCCCGGCTGTACCCCTACTCAGGACCAGATAATTTGGGGACCAAGTACCATCCGTCACCACTTGCATAAATGTGCTGCAATACTGGAGGTGCTGAACTCTTCCTGGCAGCACACATGGTCCCTTGGAGAAGGATTTATAAGAACCCCATCATTTAATTTTGAGAAGGGAAGCCAAAGAGATCAAAGGCCTGTAATCCCATCTCAGCTATGCATCTCCAGGTTGCACTAGGGTGAAAATGGTCTGATGTTTTTGCAGGCATACCTCCAATCCTTCATTAGAGCTGAGTATCTCCCTTCCTGCCTTGTTAGGAGCTGTGGCCCCTGCAGAGGTAAGTCAGGATTTGGGATGGATGCAGGGGAAGGCAAACCTCCAAGCACCAGTATTTTTCTGAGCCCCAAGGGTATAGGTGAGACTGTGCATCTGCTGGCTTGAAGTTCATATTGTTACTGGAATTTGGGATGCCTTTAGGATTAAGCATCATGCAGTGCTCACAAGGTTCTACTTAGCTGACATGCCTGAGCTCTGCCTGAAAATCTGATCTCCCTGTCATTACTCCTAAAGCTGTCTTTGCCTCTCCTTCTTTCTCTTCTGATTTTTTTCATCCTGGCCAGTTGTAACATGCACCTCCCTGTTCTGTTCTTCAGATGTGGTGTTCTGTTTCTACTTGAACCAAATAATTTTCTGTGCTCTTTTCTCCCCCTTTCCCACCATTGGCCCTTCCCCCAAATTCCTAGCACAAACAGTTTGTTTTCTATTGTTTTACTTCAGCTGAGTTTGGTCATTAAATGTGCTTTTTTCTTTCAAGAGAGTCTTCTTGTCCAGCCTCTGAGCTGCTTTGCCAACACCTGAACTGTTTCCATGTCTTTCCTCTTCTCCACTCCAAGAAGATTTAGTTGTATCCTTAAAAAAAGTATCAGTAACCCTTGACAGCTCTATTTCTGGCCCATTTTCTAAGGACACAAAGTGTGTTTAATGGTCCTGTGCATGGGTATATGTCTACCTGTTAATTTCCTCACAAGTTGAACCTATTGACCGGACAGAGAGAGGCTCAAAGTCTTTGGGTTCTGCAAAGTCTTGTGAATATGTGTGAGTGGGCAGACAGGGAATATGCTCTGTGTTCCCCAACCAAAGGGCAGAATAGACAATGGATTTGGGGTTAAAAGCTCAAAAATATGACCCAAAGGGCTCAAGTACCAAAGACAAATGAAGAGCATACACTTTTCTTTCTTTTTTCTCATGATTTGTCTCATGATTTTGAGGGATTATACTCATGACTTTAAAACCCTTGGGTATGGAAGCAGTCATGTTGGAGTCTCCTTGTAGCCAAGAGTAGTCAATAGGCTGTCTCAACACCCTGAGGGTACTACCTCACCTCCTCCTTCATGCTGGTTCCCTGCCAAGCTATTCCTAGAGGCAGGAAAGCAATGCTCCCAGCCTGGAACTATGCTATTGCCTCCAAGTATGTGGTACATGAGGGGACAGCATGGGACAAAGCAGATCAAAGAGCAGGATGTATTGGGTAACCTTGGGCAAGCCTCTTTACCTCCCCCTGCCTCTGCTTCTCTTCTCACCACCCAGAAACCCTTGATGGCATGGATGTTTTCCTAATGTGTCTGTACAGCACCTACTACTACAGGGTTCTCACAAGGCTGAGCCTGCAGGGAGGGAGTGCCTCAGGTCCTAAAACGTTATATGTAGTTATGGACACATCAATCTCATTCAAGAGCCACAGGATCAGCTTCACCACAGAGAGTAATGGGGACAGTCTTGCTTGTAGGAGTCTTTGCTCAGAGGCTTCGTTCTTGGGATAGGTTCCCTGTGCTAGGGTTTGTCTCACAGACACTCATGAAAAACAACAGTATGGAGATAAAAAGCTGAGGTGGGAAAAAAGAAACAAATGTAAAAGCAGGCAGGAAACGAAGACAGAAATTGGGAGACAGAAAGCAGGCAACAGCTCTCACATCTGTCAAAACAGGTAGTTGCTTGGGGCAAAATATTCACATTGGAAAACTGAAAGGCTCCCCTAGCCCCAGTGTCAGCACAGACCCTGCAGAAGCAGCCAGTGTGGAGAAGGTTGGCATTCCTCCCTCCTGAGGAGCATGACTGAAAATTGTCAAATTTGCTTTATTTACACGTCCCTTCCTGCAGAGGTCTGATAATCCAAGGAGAGTTTCTCCAGGGTGTGCATTTGCCTTCCTTCCTAGATGTATTTTGCTGCAGTATGGTGTGTTTTACCTACAGTTCCCACACCAAGAAAGTCCCTTAGCTGCAACCCAGCTTCTCCCTCCCCACAGACAGCTATTTACAGGATTTCAATGGGTACATCCAAAACGACTCCGTGTCCAGAACTGCCACTGCAAAAGGAAGGAGAGAAGGGTCTTTGCAAAGGGCTTTAATAATCTTCTTGTTGCTCTGGCTGGCAGCTTTCGGCATTCATCCCACATTCTTCAGTAGCCCTTTCCTTAGCAATGAATAGGCTTTTACATGCTCTCATAATGGTTTCTTTTCCTGTGGCACTCAGAAAAAGCTTTCAGCCTGCTCCAGCTGCCACCTCTGCTGCCTCTCCTTACCCACCAGAAAGATGTGGTGGCTCTGCTCAGCATATCCTCTGCTGCCAATAGAGCCACTCTTTCACCTCTGCAAAAAGGTGGTGTGTGAGCAAGCAGTGGAGGATGGCTTTGCCTCTCCTCATTGTTCGTAAAACTCCTTTGCAAGCTGGAGGGGTTATAAGGCTGAGTTAGGACCTCTTCACCCCCTCAAGAAGTACATGTGTCCCATGGATCAGCAGCCTCAATGCAGGATCGGGGGGTTTCAGCCTGGGGCTGACACCCTGCTCTGTGGCTGCACCATGCCAGAGCCTGGATGCAGGAGGTCTTGGCCCTGATCTCAGGCAGGTGCAAAGTTGGTGTTCCTCCTGCCTTGCTTTTCTCATCTTAATTCCCATCAGGGCTGTTACTCCAAAACCTGCAGTAACAGGACTGTTATACAGCCACAGTAGTGTGTAATCTACTCTGCACAGGTATGTTGTTTGTTTTGTTTTGCCTGGGTTTGATAATGATGTTACTTCATTAGGGAGCTAAAATTGCTTTAGTTCAGCCTAGTAAAAGGGCCTTTGGAGCTCCCAGCAGCTCTCACACACCTACAGTATCTTAGACAACTTTGAAAATTGTACAATAAAAAACCTAAGCTCAGATTCTCAAAGGCTTTGAGATCAATGAGAACTACAACCCAGAAAAGCATCAGGTACCTATGTACTTTTCTAGCTAAGAAATGTGGAACTGAAACTGTGGGCTTCAGCAGCAAAAAGCTTGTTTTCCATGATGCAAACATGATGTGAGAAAAGGTAGAGTATAGCAATGCAACTTGAGTATGTATTTACTATTTTCTTTAGATATATGTGACTCCCTCTATTTCAAAACCTTTTAATGTATCTTTTCAGGATTAAAGGGAAAATCTGCACCCCATCTTTCTTCCATATTAGGAGAACTACTTTGTGATTCCCAGGGAAAGTTAGGACAAGAGTAAACGTGAGGTTTCAGTCTGGTACATTAATGGGCACATGCACTGCTAGATGTGTCTCTGCGTGACTCCATCCATCCCTCCCTCATTAACAGCTCTTGATTCCAGGATACAATTTCACGAAATTTTGCCGAAGGGGGGAAATCTTACAGCAAGTGTACTTCTGGGAGTTTCACAAAAATATGCAGGTAGGCTGAAGAGAACCTCCTGCTGAGTAGCTGAGTTTACCTCTGAGCAGAAATTCAAGGACTCACAGCCTCAGAGACCTACAGCCTTACTAGACTCAAGAGCCTAATAACATCTCCTGAGCCCAAATGCCAAATTCCTCTCCTCACAAAGGAGGGAATTGCACTCTGGGGCTGAACAGCAGCCTTGGAGCACAGAGGGAAAAGGGTGCAACACCTCCTTAAATCTGTATTTCACAGATTATAGCAAACATGGCAAATTTTTAGCAGATGCAGCCCTGAAAGCTAACTGTCTCCACCAGGAGAGGTGCAGAGGATGACAAAAGCATACAGTGAGCTCCATACAGGATTAACTACACTTCTGGAAAAGAGATGATGGTGTTAAAAAAAATAAACCAGCAGACGAATTTGCAGGAGGAAAATGAATGGAAAGTTTTTAAATCCAAAGGACCACCTGGAAATATCTGCAGATTGTTGGATACTTGGAAAATATTCTCAGAAAATATCACATATTCTTGCTTTTCTTACTCTTATGTTCTTTTTTTATTTTTTTCCAGTATGAGCATTCTTACAGTATTTTGCTGTTCTCCTCACAGCAAGGGGGATCTCTAGAGCTGCAGTTAATTCTCAGAAGTGTGTTTAATCCACACATTTAGTTCCCACTGCCCCTTGGTGTGGCCATTGACACATTCCTGCAGCAATCTGGGGACATGGGAAGACATCCTTACAGTCCAGTGGGCAAAGGGCAGCTGCATGGTCTCCTATGTCCCTCGGCAGAAGCTTTGCCATGCCTTTTCGCTGTCATCCCAGTTTACTGTCACCCCTTATCAGGGACACAGTACTCATTGTCATACTGTAATCAGGGATAAAATGTGTAAGGACAGAGATTCCCCTTGCTGGTTTTAGCCACTTGGAGCACTTGCAGGTTTCCACTCAAGCATGTTTTCCATAGTAGAACCCCTCCCATCGTTGCCCTTGCTTTTCAGTAGCACAGCTTCACTGCAAGAGGAGATCACACAGCTTGTTTTCAGATCAGCCCAGCTTATTTTGAAAAGTCTGACCCTGAATTTCCCCCACCAGCCAGAGGCAATGTCCCCTGCTAGGGCAGGTTGTCACATATCCAAGATCTTGAACATCTGTGCTTGTTCTTGCCCTTTTTGCAGCTTTTCCTGTAAAGAAAAATCTCAGGGAGAGCTTATGAAGGACAAAATCCCATTATTCTTGGGAGGTGATTTTGAGTCCTTCTTTTCCAGCATGTACTGATTTGTGTTTCTTCATGTTTGTATATTATGATGGTTTGAAAAATGGGATAACACACATAACACATTTACTCTTGTCTCAATTTGACTTTGTTTCCAGAGCCATCAAAGGAGCATTACAGTAAACAAGGGGTGTGTGTGGGTATTATCCTATGCTTTCTATTTTCTTTCTGGTAAAACTGCATGTGCCTTTGGAGGATAAAGTTAAATATTTACCCTAGGTTAGCCATCCCTCTCTGCAGAGTTTATATTTTGCTGGAATTTGGGCAAGCAAGTGGTATTTGCAAAATTCCTTGCCTGACTCTGCTATTAGAAAAATGCATTTATGAAAGCCTTTTTTTTTTTTCATACTTAGAATATTTTCAATTAGATATTACCTTTCAATCTTACCTAGTCCAGAGAGACATCGAATCAATGTGGAACACTGTGGTAGGATTGTGTTTGGGACTGGGCTATTTCAGTGACTAGTCAGGAATCTATGTGAAGCAGGACCTGAGGATCATTCTTTGGATCTGTCATCACTGAAGACCAGGGGGGTTTCCTCCTGTGGTTTTGGATGCCTTGAAATCTGGCTCATTCTGATAAGACCACAAAACTGTGTGTGAGTGGCTGGTCCTGCAATCCAGCTTGCCATGAGGTGAGCAGGTCAGAGGCACTGGGAAGAATTGAGGAACACATCTCACGTCCCTCCCAGGTGCAGGCAGAGAGCATTTCTGCAATGGGGCTGGAGTCTGTCCAAATTGCCTGGCATCCCAGGGCCAGCAAGTCTTCTTGCCAAGCTAAAGTCTGCATACCAAGGAAGTGCTCTAGGCCTTCCTGCCTCAGTGAGCATGCTGCGGCTCTTCTGAGGACTGCATTTTGCTTGGTAGAAAACAAGCTCTCTCCCATGTGCTTTTCCTGAATTCTCAGAAAAAGGCACTCTGTAATACAGCCCCTTATGACACTGCAGGCAGCCCAGAACATCTCCATTTGCATGTTTGGAAGCATCTTTATTCAAGGTTCTCTTGAAAAACACAAATAAAAACCACAATGCCTTCCTGCCCTCTTCCCTTTCATCTTGCTCCCTTCCTGGTCCACCATGACTTTGAGGCATCTATCTTCAAACTATGTGCTTCAAAACAAAGCAATCACAGGAGATGGGCTGACTGATGACTCTTCTCCCAGGCAGACAGTGACAGAACGAGAGGACAGTCTCAAGCTGCACCAGGGGAAGTTTAGGCTGGATGTTAGGAAAAATTCTTCACAGAAAGAGTGATTTGCCATTTGAATGGGCTGCTCAAGGAGGTAGTGGAGTCACTGTCCCTGGAAGTGTTTAAAAAGAGACTGGATGTGGCACTTAGTGCCATGGTTTCATTGATGAGATGGTGTTAGGTAATAGGTTGGACTTGATGATCTCAAAGGTCTTTTCCAACCTAGTTAATTCTGTTATTCTGTGATTCTATGACTTCTAAGTCTATAGTAGTTAGGTCTCCCAGAACAGAAAGCAAACAGCAGCCAGGCTCAAGGAAGCTCCTGAAAGCTGTGGATGACCTTATCCATCTTAGGAAGAGGGAAATACATAGAGACAGAAAGACAGAAGGAAGCAGAGGTGGCACAAGGGGTGTTCTCTGCACTCCTGCTGCTATGTGGTTTTGTAGGAAACATGGCCTGAGGGCTCCTCCAACCTGTGCCAAGTGGGCATCTATCAGGTAAGACTCAAGGAGCTGCAAACAGTTATTTGAAAGCCTTCCTCTCCTCCCCTAGGAAAAAAATTCAAATCTGATTTCTTTCAGACTTTGTGTCGACCTTCTGACCTTCTGCAGGTGTGGAAAACTATCCCCTCTGTTTCCCAGGGGTAATAGAATTAGACATCACATTTCCAGGAGGCAACAGCTAGATTACAGAGATCCTGTTTCTAGGTGTCTGTCCCATGGATATGCAGCAACAGCATGCTAAAATTAACAGTGGGATTGGATGAGCAGTAGGAAAAATTAATTGTAAGCTTTTCATCTGATGGGTCTTGCTAAGCAACAAAGCAGGAACATTTCTGAGGGAAACAGCTCAAAATAAGTTCTATACCCTGCTTCCTTGGTGATGAAACATAGAGGGGAAGGACTTAATTCCCTTGCAGCCATCAGGACCTTTTCATTCCTTCCACTGAGGCTGGAATGTCAAATATCTACCGTCAAAAATTGGTATCAATCAAAATTTGGCTGGAAATCAACATGACTGGAATTTGACTGGAAATCTTCCTACCTAGGCCAGTGGTGAAAACCATATTGGCTGTTTCCCTGCTGAAAGCAGAATCTGGGGGCTCTGGGTGTTATTTTATTTGAAAGGAACTACTTTTTTTTTCTCTGATTGTTCTTTTTGTTCTTGTTGTTATTGTCTGTTTATGATCCCTCTGCTGATTTCTGAAGGAAGTGTTCTAGCCCTGAGAAGGTGAAAGCCAATAAAGATAAAAAAAGAATCTTCAGGTTGCAATAGGAAAAGTCAAAGTCCATAATTTAGAAGCACCATAGGGATGGACATTAGAAACATGCAGACTCAATCACTGGAAAGATCCCAAGATCTACAAGTGCTGAAATGAAAACATGACACAATGGATCAGTCAACGATTACTACTGGATAAGCCAGCAGGCTTCGGAGTTAATCACTGCAGCCATCCATGAACTCTCACATAGTGTAGAAAAACAGTTAGCTTTGACTGGAACATCTTTGGGATGGTGTCCATTTGTATGGTGGAAGGTTCATGTGCTCTCATCTTCTTGACAAAAGCATTGTCATCTGGAGATATGTCAAGAAAACAAGAAAAACTGTTTGGNTGTGGTGTCACAGACCTATGGTGTCATCCCTATGTCCAAGTGTTCTTTTTGAAGGGTTGGACATCACCAAACAGACTTAACATGAGTTAAAAAACATTCATTGGGATCTAGAATTTTGGAGGCGTGTGATCCTGAAGGTCACCTGGCTGTTCTCATGGCACTGCTCTGAGCAAAGTCAGTCCCACACGATCCTCCAAGAGAGAAGAAGTCTACTGTCATTTCATGTGGTGGAAAAGGTTCTATCTTAACCCTTGTGTGGGTCTCATACATGTGCTGCTAGGAATTAATTTTCTGATTAGTATGTTCTTATTTACACTGAATTTCTTCCCTTGCTTTCAATTTTCCTATGAGATGAGCATTTATGTTCATTTTTTTGTTTTAGAATGTTTTATCACCCGAGAGAATAGATTTCTATATTTTTGTATTATTTTATAATGTCTGTTGTCATTTCTTTTCCCCTTTTCTCTTCCCCTTTCCACGGGTAAATGGAAAGAAAAAAGGGTGAGACCAGGAGAGAACAGAACGGAAAAATGCAAGGAAAAAATGAAGCATAACATTTTCACAAGAGATGCTCTCAAAATATTCATTAAAAACTGGTTTAGAGTGCTTCTAAAGGGGAAAGAAACAATTATGTTGAATGAACTCGTTTATTATTCTCAAATTTATTTGCAGGGAAAAAAATCAAAGCAAATCTTATAAGATCCTTGAAGCTTTTTTGATCCTTTTTCAGTTTGTGGAATTGAATGTCTTTAAGTGTTTGCAGATACTTGTTTTCTCGTTTAGTTTAGTCTCTATTTCCTATCTCTGTTTATCCTAATTTAATGGACCATTCATTCCCAGACTTCCACAAACCAAGTGTTACTCAAAAGGAAAGTTGTCAGGGAAAAAATATACATCAATATGAATACACCTGGTGTGTTGAGTCAAATTTCAATGCAAGAGCAAGCTGCAAGTCAAGACTTTTCATCAGGCTCTGAAGTGGGTGGTGGCAAACACGATTGCTTGTTGGTGATGGTGTTATCTACTTACATAGACAATTTCCAGGAGCTCCAGCCATGATGTAGCAATTTTCAGATCTATCCATGAGATTGAAAAGGAGAGAAGAGCCTTATTAAATCAGGATTATTGTCCCATCACCCTCTGTCAGTCTCTTTAATTAGTGCAGTCTACTCAAAAAGCAGATGTGTGGCTGGTTGTTTTCACAGCGTGTTTTCTGCTAGGCTGTGCTTTGCTGATGTCAAGGGAATGAACTGAAATGGAGCCCCTGCTTGAGTCCAAACATTGGCTGGAGCTCATGGAAGTGGCCTAAATGAGCAAATACAACAGCACTGTGCTGCTGAAGCCATTGCAGATTTGAGACCCCCAGGTCTGAGACTGCAAATTTGAAAGCCCCAGCCAGGTCTCAGATTGTCCACTCCTCAGACAATGTGCTTCTGTGATCAGATATGGGTTTCAGCACGGTTCCTAAAGGAAGCATGCTCAAAGTCTATGCGTTCATGCCACCCTGTCGCTGATGAGCCCATGGACTGAATAATGGCTCTGGCTGTGGGGGTGGGAGACATAGCCACAACCTGTCCTGGTGCAGAGGATGGCTCCTGCCTCAGTGAGAGGCTTCTGGAGAGAACAGGGAAACACTGAGGGTACATGTGAACTCCATTGATGTGGACATGTGTGAGCTGTGAAGACACTGAGGGGGACACTGAAGAGACATATGGGCTGTGAGGACACTGATGGGGATGTGTGGGGACACAGAGGGCATGTGATTGAGCCATGGGGACACTGAGGAGACATGTGTGAGCTATGGGGATCCTGAGGGGATGTGTATGAACCCTGGCCATACTGAGGAGAACACTGGAAGAGTGTGTGTGAGCCATGAGGACACTAAGTGGGACACTCAAGAGACATATGTGGGGACACTGATGGGGATCATATCAACCATGAGAACCTTGGGGGACATGTGTGAGTTCTGGGACACTGAAAGGGGCACTGAGGGCGTGTGAATGAACCATTCAGATATTAAGGGGACATGTGTGAGCTGTAGGGACACTGAGGGAGCATTTGTATCAATAAGTGAGGACAGTGAGGGGACATGTGTGAACTATGTGTGAACTGGGGGTACATTAAGGGAACATGTGTGAACTGTGGGGACACTGGGGGGATGTGCATGAACTGTGGGGATATTGAGGGGGGACACTGGGGGAGACACGTGTGAGCTCTCAGACACCAAGGGGGACACTGAGGGGACCTGTGTGAACTGTGGGGAGTCTGAAGGGATGTGTATGAACTCCGGGGATATACAGAGGGGAAACTGGGGAGACAAGTGTGAGCAACGGGGACACGAAACAGGACGCTGAGGTGACATGTGTGAGCTTTGGGACACCAGTGGCAATTTGTGCAAACCACCAGGAGACTGGGGGGGCACGTGTGAGGTGTGGAACAACCTGGAGGCACTAAGGGGACATGCGCGATCCTTGACGGCACGGAGGGGCCTCACGCCACCCCTGCGAGGGCCGACGGCCCGAGGGCGTTGNGGCGCCGCCAGCCTGGACACCCGCTCGCTCGGCCGCCTGGGCGGCATCGCGCTCGCCTATTTCCTGGGCACCACGCTGCTCGCCTCCGGCCTCGCCGTCGCCCTCGGCTTCATCATCCGCCCCGGCGCCGGCGCCTCTGCGCTCAACACCCCCGGGCTGGGGCTGCCTGGCGCGCTGCCCACCACCAAGGAGACGGTGGACTCCTTCCTCGACCTCGTCAGGTGAGGCCGCCCCGCTCCCCCTCCTTCCCCCGCCC
>WEKX01002389.1:230194-299991 GCA_013390025.1 Pitta sordida
CTCCCTCTGCCGGAGGATGATGACAGACCCGGCGGTGTTGCACGCTGCAGTCCGGGGACACCCCCCCTCCTCCTTCTCCTCCTTCATCTCCTCATCTTACTACATCTTCTCATCCTCCTTTTTCTCCTTCTCTTCATCCATATCCTCCTTTTTCTCATTCTCCTCCTTCTGTTTCTCCTCGTTCTTATTCTTTTATCCTGCTCGTCCAGAAGCACTAACCTCTGCCCAGGTACCCACATCTCTGGTACCTGCATGATGCTCTACCTCTCCCGACTTTGTTTTTAATTTTGCCTGGGTGGCTGCACGGATGGGTCGAGGCTTGCTCGGAGATGAGTGCCTGGGCCCGTTTTTGGCTCTACCTGGAGAGAGAGCGGCTCCAGGGCAGGGATGGCTTTGCCTGGCACCTTCCCCTGCCACACTGCCTGTTGTTGCCTGTCTCCTGCAGGCAGGGCAGGGCAGGGCTGGGCAGCTCTCCCCATCCCTCACATACACCTTTTCTGTTTTATTCTCCAAGACTTTGCTCGGTCTCCTCACTTACTCAGTCCCTCACCCAAATGCCTGCCTACCTCTTATAGTGCTCTCTCCTAGATGTGAACTTGGAAGTACGATCCTGTGTTTCTGTCAAGGACATACCCTAAACATAGTCCAGTGTGAGGACACCCTGTAGATTCGTGAACTTCCCACCTCTGCATCTTGCAAAGACAAGGCTCACATTCCCCAAATTTACCTAGAAGCAAGGCTTCCAGTTTGAACCAGATTAGTCTTTTTGGTTTATCCTTTATTCCTCCTTGCAAAGTTGCAAATGTCACTTCTTTTTGTCCCCCTCAAAGCCCATGTCCTGTTGAGATCTGTCTGTCTTTTTAAATAAGAGAGGAGCGCTTACACAAATGAGGCAAACATCCAGGTGGTGTTTGGAATACCAGACATCCAACTTCATTTCCTCATGTTTTGCATCAAGGTGCAAACAGGAGGGGAGGGGAGGTTACCTGTATCACTGCAAAGTGCCTGGAAAGTTGTGCTTAGCATATACCGTGATAATTACAAAGCTGAGTGGGGGATTTTTATTTGGATTATTTTGTTTTTATGAGTTTGGTTTTTCAGCTGAGAGACTTTTTTTGTCTGTCTGTGTAAGTGGATGTGGCAACGAAGATAAAAAGAGGGTTTTTTCTTTTTTTTTTTTTTGAAGAAACCAAATCCAGAACTGTATTTACAAATTCAGGTTAACGTCCTTTTCTTCCCCAGAGACAACTGTATTCCCTTTGGACAAAAAGTAAGTCTGGTTTGTTCCGCTGGAAGCCGTGTACTTGTCCTCAGCTCACCTCTCTTAAGAACCAGCAGTTAAGGACCTCTCTTCCGGACGAGCAATTCCTGACAGCATCTTAAGAAGGAATAACAGGACAGAGGGAGTAGGTGGTCTGGCTGTGAAGGTGACATGGAGTTCAGTGGAAGTGTAGGCAGGTGAAGAAAAATTTCCATAAAACAGTCAGCAGGCCAGGGAGAGTTGGGAAGGCGCCTGTAGTGGTGGCTGTCCCGGATGTATCCCGCCATGGCTGCTGTAGCTGGTGTTTCATTCTTCTGTCTCTATCCAGCATGGAGAAGGATGTAGTTGAGAAACAGGTCAGGGATGCTCCAGGAAGCTGTGGGTACTATCTGTGAAGTTGGAGTCAGGTAGGTGTTTCTTACTCTGGTCTGTAAATGTAGGTGGAGAGTTCATCTTCAAAGGGTTGTGATGGTGGTGGGGTTGAGTCCTTAATAATGATGAGACTTGTGTAAAGAATACAGGTTGCAAGGAAATTTCCTTCTGGGAAATGGGAGTGCAGGGCCTTTCCCCTAATGCCTGTACTGTGTATTCAGCTTTTTCTTGGAGCTCCAGAGAAGGGCTGTTGCAGCCACACAGCTGGGCAGTCCAGTTGTCACAGCAGTTACAGTAAAATCCAGTCTGGAAAAGTTGTGTTTGGACACAGCCGTCACTAAAACTTTTCAGTCTTAGTGCAAGTCCCTGACAGACCCAGGGGTGGAGTGAGTATGTGATTTTCAGAAAATCAGATCTCTTTCCTTCTGCCCTTTAATGTTACTTTTTAAACTGTTCTTGCAAATGTGGGTGTTCTGGTTTGAGCATTGAACTCTGTCCTTGCTGTGTTGCAAGTTACTAGAGTAACCTCACCATCAGGTGACAAGGCCTTGAGTCTATAGGACCTGGAGGGCTGGAGCCATTGGTTTTGGGGTAAGTGGGTCTTGCAACATCCTGCGCTTTGCCTCTCCATTTCTCTCATTTGGTCATGAATCTTTCTTTTAGATGCAAGAAAACTTTGTTTTCAGTTGTGTCACAATATTGACTGTGTCTTTGAAGATTTTGCTGCTGCTCAGTTTCAGAGAAAAAGTAAAAATGAGTTGCAAATGGGTTGAGTCCCTCTATGTCACTGAAAGCAGGTGAAAAACATGACCCAAGGAGGAAATAGCAAAGAAGAAATCACAGCTGTTAGTCACTATTTGCCATGGCTTCTGCAGGGATAGAGAGTGTGTCCTTTCCCGGCATGCCTTTGGGAACTCTATCAGGTAATTGCCAAAAATGTTGCTTATTTTCATGGTTTCAGCAATGTGTGGAGGCCAGCTTAATTCTTGGTCATGGTTTTCCTTTTCCAAGTCTAAAGCTTCCCCACAAACATGCATCTAGGTGTGGAGACAGGACCTCTGGAGAAGAGGTTTATTGTGGGCTTTGGTAGCAAGTGACTGGTGACTCACTGGTGAACTAAAAGGCTGTCTCTATGTTATTTTGTTCATTGACTGTAACCTCCAGGTCTAATTTGGCTGGCTGGAGGTGCCGGAGCACTCTCCTGGTTCCCTTTCTGGCAAGTTCTGGAGGAAAGCCTCGAGCATGCCTAGTCAGGGCTCTCAGGAACACTGTCCTCTGCCCCAGGGTGTGGGATGGGGACGGCAGTGCTGTCATAAGGTGCCTTTGTGCCCCACAGCAGGGAAGCTGATGGCTCATCTGATGGTCTGTCATGTGGACAGCTCTTTGGAGCTTCCCAGAGATGAGCATGGCCAAAGGCAGTGACTGTGGGAGGAATCCAGCTAGAGTTCAGAGGTGCTTTCACAAGGCTGATGGCTTAGAAAAAAACCACTCAAGAAGTGAGGTGTTCTCTGAACTCAAGGAGGGATCTTGGAATTCCCTAACTTTGTCTCATATCAATGAAAAAAGACAGGCTTCCTAAGAGGACCCACTTGGGGCTCCTACATTAAGCCAGGCTCTGGTGCACTCTTACTCCACATGGTCTTAGCTGCAGGTGGACCTTGTGGGCATCTCCAGAGCACCTGAGACCCACTCAGTTGTACCAAGCAGGTGAGAGTGCTGGGTGTCAGCAGAAGATGAGGAGAGTGAGGGGAAATTTTAGAATTTCTGGTTTTGTTTCTTGCTGATCTATTTGGTTGAGAAGCTGAGGATAAAGAGCACTTGTAAGCTTGACTGTGAAGTGGGTAGCAGGTGGAGCAAGAGGGTGTGATATGGAGAGCTCTGAGGCTCAGCAGCCATCTGAATTGGTGATGTCGCAGAGACAACTTGGCTCTGATCCTGCTGGGCACCTACCCAGGGAGTAGAGGTGGTGACAAGGATGGGACTCTTGCCACCTGTTAACAGCACACCTATAGCTTGTTGGAAAGCAGTTGGAAGAGCAAGATGAAGTGTTTTGCAAAAATCTGCTGATTTGTTACCACTTCTGATGTTTCAATAAAGTCAGAATTTTAGCTTTGATTTGTATTTGCTTGATTGAACAAAATTTAACAGTTTACAGGAACCTATTGATCCTGTCAAAATTTCCATCAGTGGGTGATCTGGCATTTCATTTCAGTGAGGTCAATGTTTTGCTGTAATTTTATACAAAAGACCTAAGTAGAAAATCTCGCTCATCAAAAAAGGAACATTTCAACAGACTATTATACAATTTATTTTTTTAGTGGAGAAAAAAAGGTCTGGAACAGGCTTTTTTTTCCCAATTTTGGGATGAAAACATGTTTTGAAGCCATAGAATTGGCTTTTGGGAGGTAATTCTGTTTTTAATCCAGTCCTATCTGTAGCAGTCTGGAGAGGGAAGGCAGTAGTCGCAGCATCCTTTTTTTATAAGAAGGGTTCACTAAGGGCCACACATCTGCTCCAAGCAGTAAGGTCAGGGTTTCTCAGGTTGCCAGGCAAACCTGCAAAAGCTGTTTAAATTCTGTTGCTGCTCACTGCACTCTCTGTCTCTCTGCCAGATGTTATCAGCTGTTCTGCCAACAGGAGTACCCATGGTGCTGTCTGCAAGTCCGTGCCTTGGCTCCAAATGCCTTTGGAGTTGTGGAAGGCAGACATGAGCACAGGCAGAAACATCAGTCATGTTTTGCTGGCTGGGCTGCAGAGCATTTGGCCAGAGTTGGACCATGGGGTCCAGAGCACTCGTGCAGTGACCTTCTCTCAGGCACCAGTTGCTCCAGTAGCACTTGTTTCTTACAGCCTTGGTCTTCCTGGTGAGTCACCCAAAAAAACAGCATCCATGAAGGCTGTCTCTGAAGTCCCAGTGTGGAAAGAGAATTAAACATGACTGGTGGAAGAAGAGGGGGAGATGCCACCTTTGTAGTCAAATGTCCAGGGAATGGTTGCAGTTAAACCAAGAGATAGGCTCACCACTGGGTTTCAGAACTGATGGCTAGGTCTTAACTCTAGGACATCTTCTGAAAGAAAGGGGAGTGAATGTTACTGTCCCCACTCTGCTTATGTCATTATGTCAGTCTGAATCTCTTGAAGTACAGGGATTGCTGCCTGATTTTCTACGAAAAATTCAGTGCCTGCACTGTCTCATGGGGATTGTTTTGAAAATCTCCAAATATTTCTGCTCCTTTAGTTATATTCATTCTCTCCCTATTTGTTATTTTCCAAGTAACAAAGATGCAGACTAGACCATTAGGGCAAAAAGGTGTCAAGTATCTGGCATTAGTAAACATAGGTAAACACATTTTCAAGTTTCTCAGTGTTAAAACAAATGCACACAAGTATGTATATGTCTAGGACCTGCATTGTGCATCCACAGACATATCAAAAAGTGGATGAGAAGAATTGCTGTGTGATAATGAATGGAAATTTTGGGACAGAAAGGAAGTTAAAAGTACTGGAGGAATTCAAACTGGGCTCCGTCATTTTGCCACAGATGGCAATAAAGTTGCTGTGAGTGGACTTGTACCATTGAAAACACTTCATTGGAAAAAAAAACAAGCCTGGAGATAACGCAACACAGGGTATTTTTTCTAGGCTTCCTGACAAATGTGTGTTTTCCAATGGCAAGGTTTTTAGCCTTGGAAGTGGAACCTTTTCATAAGAAGCAATGCAAGAGGAATGTGTAGTACGTGTTTCAGGGTTTCATTCTGCTTGTCTGGATTTCCCTTCACACTTCTGCTGCCAGAGCAAAGTTGTTTGCAGAGCTCTAGCAAAAGAATCATTTAGAAACAGTTATTAATAATAATCCCTTATACATACAATGAAGGGGTTCCTGTGTAATCCTTGTCCTCCTGGTGGAAAGATACAGGCCTGTAAAGAAGAGAGCAATTTGACCACAATATCAAAGCAGAGAAGGGTGGGAGCTCCAGCCCCTCTTTGCTCCCTTTACAGCTCCAGGTTCCCTTAGTTGTCTGGGATTCCCAGCAGCAAACATTGCAGCTAAACTTAGATTTCTATTACACCAGAAATGCAGTGGGACCTTCTTGCTAAATTTAATTCGGGGAGTAATGGTCCCTTTTTGACTGATAGGAGCAGCTTTTCACTGGAAAATCCAGCTGTGCATAAGGGAGAGGGTTTGATGGGCACAGTATTCAAGCAGAATATGTTCACACACTGAAACACACACTGCTGCTTTCTCGTTCCCATTCTAAGAGGATGTGAGAAGGGTCTTTTCTCACACTGTGTTGCAAAGGTATGTGGAGGTTTCCTGGCTCAGCCCAGCTGCTACTTCAGCCCCAGGACACAGCTGTCACCCGCAACAGTTGTTCAATGATTTTTGATGCAGGGCTTTTTGGGGCTGTCTGTGCAGCTTGCAACAGAGACTTCCCTGCCTGCTGCTTGGTGAGGGGAGTTAAGTCTCTGTGTACCACCTGTTTCCCTTTGACACCACAAAGGAGGTTGGGTCTGTGTGTGTGTGGAGCAAGGTCCCAGCAGCGGGGGGACACATGGGCTACATGAAGCACATCTGTCCCCCTGTTGTGATATCATATGTCACTGGTTCTTGCCACATGCAGCAAGTTTTGTCTTTGTGCATTTTGGGGCCAAGGCTGTCTGATCCCACACTACTCTGCCGGCCTCCTTATCACCCAGACTTGGGGTTTGCTCAGTGTCACATTTTTGCGATAATCCACATCTGCATCAAAAAGGCAACTGTTCTCTGGCACGGGGTATGGAAGCAGCAGGAATAGAGCAATTAGAAACAGCCAGCAACCTAGTGATACAACCCACTGTGAGGTGGGTAGCAGGTGGAGGAAGAGGCTGGCTCTGATAGAGTGGGCTCTGGGGATCAGCACCCACCTGAGTAGGTGATGTTGCAGAGAGCCAGCTTGGCTCTGATTGTGCTGGGCACCTAACCAGACAGGAGGAGAGACATGGTGACGAGGATGTGGCTCCAGCCACCTGCTAACACAGCCCACTGATGGATTTCCCTCTTCCCCTAAACTCCATGATCACATTTGCTATTGGCTTTCAAAGCAAAAAAGCCTTTTCAACATTTGGTCCTCACAGAAAAACTAACTGGCAGATACACACATTTAATTTGCATGCCTAATTAACCAGCTCATCAGCTTTCCTGTTTGTTGGTTCACCCTCACAGGAGGGATGTCTGCACTTCCCCATGTAACTCCTCTGCCTGGGGACAGGCTGAATGCTGGCTCACTGGGACAGAGCTGTGTCTGGGTTTCTGGGGTGGGTGAACTTTGCCTGGCCACACATGTTGAGCCAGCCCTCCAGGCACAAGTACGTGATGGGCCCAGGCAGGTCACCAAGTCAGCTTTTTGTTCTCCCCAGAGCATGCAGCATCCCGCCTCATTGTTTTTTAGGCATTGCTGTGGTGTTCTTCCACAAATCCGTCCAAAGGGAAGAACCTGTGATCTGACCCACCTGTAATTAAAGCTTAATTTAATTCACATGCTGGCAGATCTTAGGTGAGCAATGAGTGTAGTCTGTGCAGACTTCTGTCTCTAAGATAAGCCACTGCTTTTTATGACCAAACACATTTTCTTCTTAAGGGTTTGAAACAGAGAAGAGCAAAACATTATGTGATTTTGGTATTTTGCAGTCAGGTGTAGTTACAAGTTTGATTGAACAGAACACAACTCCTTTTGAGCTTGAATAGGATCCTGAGTTTTTACTGTGGATTGTCAGAAATGCTCCTCATTGTCCTCAGAGTCGACTCTTGTGCCTGGTGCTGGAGGGATAAAGAAAAGTGTCTGCTCTAGGTTCTTGTTTGAGTAGCTTTAGCACTATTTATGCTTGAAGCAAGAAACCTGCCCCTTGCCTTCCTGTAACAGGGTTGCTGGCATCACTCGAGCATGTGCTTTAAGTACACCCTTGGAGATAAGTTAGTGTTTAATTACTGAGGCCCAGACCTGGCATCCTGTGCAAATTATGGAGGCTTTGGTTTCTTGGCCACATTTAAACGTTGGAGAACCGTGTTGTTTAGGCTTTAGGATTGCTTCCTTTGGCTTTGTTTTCACCAGGATGGAAAAGCTGATTTAAAGGAAAAAAAAAAAAAAGGAATAGATGTCTGGTTGGTTTTCAGTCTGTTTTCATCTCTTTGCTTCTTCAAAGTCTTCAAAGTTTTTTTAAAAAAATAGTCATCCTGCTATAGAAAGCTGAAAGTATCCTTATTTTCCCAACAGCATGGGCCCTTTTGTATATGTGATTCTTTACTCCTGATAAAAGCAAGTTTGCTTTTAGTTTACTCCAGGTTTCAGTCCTTCAGAGAGTTCCAGCTGTGCAAGAACTGATGCTCATTAGCTGTTCCAATGATCTTGTTTGACCAATTCTTAAGCATCTTTGCAGAGTTGGAACTGGTTCTCCTACTTTTAGGCAGGCAGCTGTACTGTCAACTTCTGCAGAGAAAAAGTTGCCATTTCTTTCATGGTCACCAGAACGTAGACTCCAGAAGACACATTATTCCTACAGCAATTTGGCTTTTGCAGCTGCCTCCTAATGCACTTGTAGTGCAACAGAGAGAGAGGTAGAGGAGGTTCACAGCAGCCACGTGTCTGATGACGTTCCATGTGCTTTACAATCACTGTCAAGGCTG
Organism: Pitta sordida; assembly: GCA_013390025.1. Taxonomy (NCBI): domain Eukaryota; kingdom Metazoa; phylum Chordata; class Aves; order Passeriformes; family Pittidae; genus Pitta; species Pitta sordida. The sequence goes on from WEKX01002389.1 coordinate 238,489, forward strand.
TGGGAAAACTCCCCATGTGTTAGGAGAACAGAGCTGTGCAAGACCAAAGTCCTTATTTGGGCTATGTTTTAATCTCCCTCTTGCTTTCAGAGATTTAACTCTGCTGCTCCATTTCTCGCTGTGGTTCGGATTTGCCGTTCCATGCATTCATGGAATGACCACAGCTGAAAGTCTCGTTTAATGTCATGTTTGCTGGGGTTACTACAGCAAAATCAGGAGGACATCAGCAGGGCACAGCCTGGAGGGGTCTATAGCATCCTTGGAACAAGGGGGAAAGAATGGGGAGCCGCTTCCCAAATGTTTATTACGTATCACAGTTAACTGTCTCTGGGTAAGGTCTTATGTTTCCTTACCGAGTTCTTGTGCCTCCCTGGTGGCTTCTAATGGCAGTATTTTCAGTTCATACCCATCACCTTCCTGCCCTCACCAGCTAGGGTCCTGCCATGACCCCAGAGATCAGGGTTTATTCCTATTTTCCTTTCTGACCCAGAAAAAAAAAGCTGTCATGCTCTTTGCCCAGCGTAAGAGGAGAAAGAAACTGTAGCATTAAAACCCACTATAAAATACAGCAAGGAGCAACTTTTTCCCTCCTTGGTCCAGTTCAACATTTTCCTTTCCTGACTGCATCCTAGATACAGAAATACAGTGAGTGCCCAAGAGAAGCGTTTGTCACTTTGCATTTCTGTGTGAAGGCACTGCTGAATTCTGGTGTTGTGGCTTTCCATAGGAGTTGCCTCTACTTTCCATCTGTGTTGTCTACACCCTTCCAGAGGAGTCTGACCCATGATACTGCTCTGCTCTACCTCGGTGTTCAGGGAAGCTGACCTCCTTGTGTTGAAAGGCTAAGCCGTTCTCTTAATTGGATTTTGCTGATGGAATTGCCCCTCATGTTGATGCTGTGAGCAACGTATAATTGCATGAGCAATGTTACAGATCTGCCTGACACTGGAGGCCATAAGCTCTTGCTGCAGCTGGTGTGGCCCAGCCAGTTTCTGTAGCCACTGGCTGATGGGTGTGTGTAAGTGGCACTGTCTGGTTGCCTCTGGTGGCCCTACCCAAGTGGTGAGGTGTGGCATATAAGCAGGGACCCTTTCATGTGTGCCAAGGAAGGCGGTGTTCACACCTCAACATGTAGCAAGACACCTGCCCCATGCTGCCACAGTGTCTTCTATGCTACATTCCTCCTAGTGCCTATATGCTTGCCTTTGCAAAAGGAATTCCCTTTCTGGGAGTAGAATACCTTAGTGCATTCTACAAGAAATATTTAATCTTCTTGTTTGTTTTTTTACAGAAACCTGTTTCCTGCAAATCTTGTTGCTGCAGCTTTCCGAACAGTAAGTTCCATGTGGACTTTGGATGTAAGCTACAGTGCACAGGCAGAGAAAGCTAGTGCTCTTTTTTTCTGAAAGAGGGCTAGGGAGATGGTGTAGAAAACATAAAAAATTAATTTACTTATTAGAAGTGAGATTTTTAAAAGCATGAGGTAATCCGGCATACAACTTCCATAGCAAATGGTTTGATTTTGAAAAATACTCCTCCAACAGAAGCCTGTTCAAAGGCTATTTTTTGTACATTCACCAAAAATGTTCTTTAAATTTAAATGTTGGGCAGCAGTGATGACTCTGCTTTGTGCCAGGCTGCTTGGCACTTCGCAGGAATGAGCTGGGAAACCTTGGGTACACAGTTAAGAGCTGGGCTCAGAACAGACAAGGCTGAAGACTTGTAGGCTTCCATGTGTGTAAACCTTACTTGCTGCCTGATGCTTTATTTAGTATTTTTTATTTTATCCCTTGCTGAATTAATAACTCAGACTGGTTTCTCTTCCAACAGGGACTATGTGTGGTAAGATGGTAACTGGCACCAGAACATAGTGTGGTTTAAACTGATGGACAGGAGCTGTAGGGCTCCAAAAAGACTTTGATTTAGTTCTCATTCTTAATTTTAGATGTCAGGATAGACAGTGTTGAGAATATTGCTATAGGGCAGAGTGATTCTTCGTGATTAAGGAGCAGAATAACAGTTTTTGTCTTCATGGTGTTTGTGGTTTTGCTTTTGTATCAAAACCAAGCCCAAACTCATAAAATCAAGTTTCATTTTGAGTGAATATATAATAACAGTACAAGTCTGTATTACATAAGTAAAAACAGAACCAGTGCAAAAATAACACTAAGAAAAGGATATTCTGTGATGTTTTGAGTGTTAGGGTTCTGTGTGTTCAGGAATGAAAAGTAAAGAAGTCCTCTTTTCCTCTATGCTGCTCTTGTCACAGGGAGTTGACAAGTGCATAAGATTTTCTTTTCCTCATTATGTATTTAAAAAAAAACAAGCCCAAAGGAATGCCCTACTTTGGAGGTGTCTAGCTCATTTATCAAAGTAAACTGTTGCCCTAGATTTGAGATATTTTATTGATAAATGTAATGCCTGCCTCACTGTTTGGATTGGTTTGGTTATGTTTTGTTTTCTTACTTGCAGTATGCGACAGAATATAAGATGCTGCTCAGAAACGCTACCTCTGGAAATGTCACACTGGAAAAGGTAGGATCACTTCTTAGGTTTTTAAACAAGACCTTGTCAACTGTAATATTTTACTACCTTACAGTCTTTAATCCTTTCCAGCAATCATTGGAGAGAAACAAGTACTTTGCCTGGAACTGAGACACACAATCCAGGTGAATTACCCGCAGCCACACAACAAAGGTGGAGAGGAAAGTTGAGCTCAACTGGTCTGACCTCTGACACTTTATTTTTTAGGCCATGCTTTCTTAGACCTGGTCTCACTCAATCTGAATTTTGATTATTCACCCTAATGCTTCCAAGTAACTTTTTGTAGACTTGGAATTAAATGGCTATCAGGCTGGCTAAGTATGTCCCTTAAACCTCACTTCCTTCAGAGTTTGGTGATAATGAGCTTTTTTCCACTACCCAAGGCTCTTTAAAAAACCCAAAAAGAATTTTGTTGAGAATTTTTTCTAGTTGCCACACTTCTGAAATTCTGTTGGAAGCTGTAACAAGTGGGCTGAAGGAGTAAAAATTATAGACGGAACATTACAAATAGACTGTTACTGCAGCAGTGTCAAAAAGGGAACTTGCCTGTAGGTGTAGATGAGGTAGAGTGTTATCCTCCATATGTAGCTTGCAGGACCTCAGAGATGTTCTGTATCCCATTGAGTGGCATCTCCTGCAGTAGAATGCTATCAAACATGTGCATTGTTGGCCAGAGCTAACATGTTGCAAGTCCAGCAATTATTACTGTGGCCTCACAGGCAGCATGCTGTTAAACAGGCCCAGTGTTCCAGCCTGGAATGCAGTATCTCATGTCCTTTTGTGGGGTTTTGGGGAGGCAGGTCTGAGAAATGACTTGCCAGGTTATTTTCTCTTCCTCAGGCTCATTCTGACTATCTGAGCTCAGTATCAGATGTTGGGTTACTATGTTTTTAATATGATTTGAATGCCCCTAGGGCAAGAGATGTGTAATGTTTGAATTTGTCACGGCAGGGCCCAGCTGGAGCTTGCCTACTAGTTTGTAAAACCATCAAGGAAAAAGGAGTTTATGCTCATCCAGAGGGACTATGGAGTGTATTCCTGAGCGCAGGAAGTACTGGCTTCATTACCTTCCCCTCCCCACGCATGGCGTGTGAGCAGGTGATGCAGAACAAAGTGTTTATGAACTCTGCTTTCAGCTGATGGGCTGAACTTTCACCAGCCCTGGAGACAGGGTGACAGGTGACTTGGCTGACACATGAACTGAGTAGGGGAAAAGTTATCCCTGGTGTCACAGGGTGAGCAGTTCCACAGGGGCAGAAGGCAGCTCCATCCTCCCAGGCTCTGCCCGTCCCTATAGAGTTGTATTAGTCCAGATCCACACTCACCCTCTCTGACATGGATGCACAGCAATGACTGCAGAATCCCCAAAGAGCACTTTCTCCTTTCATGCCACCATGCCCTCAGGCAGAACATGCCCCTGCAGATTCATGCTGCCAAAAAAGCAGCTTGAAAGGCTATCACAATGTGCACTTAGATTTGTGTGTTTGTTACAGGGCATAGAGTTATTCTGCATTTAAGCAGAGGTAAATGAAAAGAGAATAAGACTTTTATTCATCTTCAGTGTCAAGTTTGATAGGGGCTCCTTGGCAACCGAGAATGGATTAAAGTTAACCATATCCATCAGACACAGTCTTGGCTGTCAAGTACTTTTTAAATGCTTGTTCAAAGCCATTACTCTTCCTTAAAAGATAAGAATGCATGTCTTGGCAAAATGCAAGATTATTTTTAATTTTTTCTTCTTTCTTTTTCCTGCTTATCAGTCTCCTCTTTGATGCTATATCAGGAAAAATACTCTAAATTTGTCACTGGTGCCTGTTTTTGCCAACAGTTATGATGTAAAGGCTATTTCCGCTACTATTACTTTTCCAAAACCTTTATTCAGTTGTTGGAGTGAAATCAGAGCTGAGCTTCTTTAATTCCAGAAGACGCCCTACTGTCTCTAGGGATGAATGGCCCAAATGGTTATGTTAGCTCAGTTTGAGACCTGGTCTGACCATAGTATTTGTGGACAGATGAGGATTAAGTATGATTTTTGGAAATGGCAGTGATAGAAATTTGGTTCCAGGGAAGCAAGATGATATTCCTGTCTATTTTTTCTTTTCATCAGCAGAATATTTGATTGAAGAGGAGAAATGCTTTCCTTCAACTTTCCATGTGACAAAATTTTCCATTTATTATATTTTTCCCCCTGCTGGTTAATAGGCCCTGTCTTCTCTTGCTGATGAAATGAATAGTGGGTATATAGATGTTTGCTCAGCCACATCCTTTTTGTTGTTTCACATGCTCACCTCATGTTTACCCAGCTTTTATGGCTACATCCTTTCTATTGCTTTGGCAGCAAGGCTTCCTGGGTTATGGACTATCTCAGTTCCCCATCTGCAGCATTGGGAGGCTTGGGGGAACTCAGTTCCTCTTCTGGCAGCAGTGAAAATACACAAACCACTGATTGCTCTTCTTCCTCACATCACATGGCTGCATTTTCTTTTCCAGCCACCAACTGGGACAGTTCAATGTTAGCAGTTGTTTCCCTGATAAGCATTTTGTTTCGAGGACTAAAAAACAATAAGATCTTCAGAGAGATTCAAGGACCAGAAGAGCTCTGTCAATCTTCCTACCAGAGCACATACTTCCAGGCAAACAATAACGTGTCCCATCGTTTGTCCAGGAACAAAGTTCTCATTAAAGCTGTTTTTGTTTGGTGTCCACAATGCTGCTTGGTTTGGCAGCCCCTTTGGGGTGATGCACTTTTCTATTGGAGTACAAAAAGGCTGTTCAGCATCTGCCAGTTTTAGAGGCTGGGATTGAGAGGATCTTCCGCTGAAGATTTATTGCTGGACTCATTCCATATTGTGCTGCAAAGAGGTGGAATTCCCTGAATGCTGCAGATCATCCCCTTGACTTGCAGGGATAAATTTCTTGCAGTAAGTTACTACTTCTGCCTACACCCACAGGGATAAGGAGTGCTGAATGCTGTAAAGAAATGGGCTCAAGAGAGAGAAATGGAGAGCAAGACTTGAAAGTGGGGAAGTTTCTGAGAAGCCCAGATGGTGGTGGGTTGCTGGCCTGCAGGCTCATGCTGCATTTCATGAGATGAGAAGCAAATCTCTGGTAGAAAATGTTTAAAGGGTGAAGATCCTTTGCAAGACATCAATGTAAAGTAATACAATTAAATTCTTTTTGAATAACATCCAGGTCAGAATGCTGGTCTCTTTCAATAGCTTGAAACACTGAATCTCTGTTCCATGGCTAAGTTTTATATAATTTTTTTTTTCTAGAATGAGAACCAAACTGAAAGAGGACTCAATATTTTTAAGATATTTTTTGTTGTGAAAAAAAAATTGTGGCCATTATGGTAAAATTCTGTTCCAAGCTGAACTTTTCATATTAAGCTTGTATTAAATGAGCCCAGTATAAAATGTTATATTATAAAATAACATCCCATGTGTACAGACAGTTTATTTTATTAATAGGAGGGTGTAATTTTTTTTGTCTTAATTTTTCTAACCACAGAAGAGTTTAGTGCTTTCAGACACACAAACCAGAATATGGCCAAAATGACCCAGACAGAAAAATGTGTGTGGAGGAAAGAGCACATTTCTTCAGACATCTTTGGAGACAACCTGTGCCTCATGGTTAGAATCTGTGTTTTCAGTTCTTTCAATTGGAAATCAAATAAATAGTGGCAGCTTAGCCCAGAATAAGCTACTGCCGTCAAAAATTGCAGATCCCAGGGCTAATTATTTTTTAGCTAGCAAATAAAAAGGCAGCACCTTCACTGTTTGTAAACACGTTTGTTAACAGCTGTTTAACCTGCCTGTTTTTGAGTATCGTGTATGTTTTAACCCCTTCCCTCCAGTGCTTTGTTTCCACCTGCCATTGAGAGACAGCCCAGTTCAGTGATAGACTTCCAGCAAAAACACCATCTCAAGCGGGCTGGTTTTATCAGATCTAGCAGATCAGTATTCCAAGTTCTTTAGTCAATATTCATTTCAAGCTTTTAGTTCAGAATATATTTTTCTTTCCTAGCATTAAGCTAGTGTCCACTTAAACTAGCCAAAAGGCCAAAAGTTGTACACAAACCTCATCTGTTCCAAATTAAACAACCATTTGACATGTTGAGCTTGTACTGCCAAGTTGGGGAGAAAATCAGTTTGCCAAAACAATTTTATTTTTATCTAGCCACAAGAGCACTCTTTCAGTTTGTATGACAATACATTGCCAAACAGGTTCCAGCTCTCTTTGAGAAACAAACCATGAAGGACTAGCAGAGCAGACTAGTTTTTCTCAATAGGTGGATCCTGGTTTTATCCTCTTACTTTTACAATGCAGTGACATGATTTCTGAGAAGGGAAACAGATACCTCTTCTGTTCTCTCTGTATCTCTCACAGCTGACATGGACAAATGAAGGAATAGGTTGCCACAGTTTTTTGCCTTTCCCTGCCCTTCTTCTCCTTTTCTGCTTCATAATGTTTGTTGTTTTCTCATGGTTTTCACCTTGGTATCATTATTTCACTAAATTAAAGTTCTGAGTAATCTGGGGAGGTTTCCTGTTCATGTCACTGAGAACACATGTATCATATTGAAGGGCACAAGGGGAGGTAGTGGCAGGCCCTTTCCTTCTCCAGTGAATCCATGCCAGCTCATAGCTGGGAAGGCTTGTATCTGAACTGCATCCAGATCTTGTTTGATCAAACAAAATAGGTTCTTCCTTTCCAAAATAGGTTCTGCTTGTTGATTTCAGATTAATCAGACAGCAACAAAATGAGGTGACCCTTTTGTTAGGTTTTGTCCTGATTTCACATCTAACAAGCCTTTTTTTTTTGTCCCTACAGATCCCTGTTGGTTCTGAGATTGAAGGGATGAATATCCTGGGTCTGGTGCTCTTCGCTCTGGTTTTAGGAGTGGCGCTGAAAAAGCTTGGCCCGGAGGGGGAAGATCTGATTCGTTTCTTTAATTCATTCAATGAGGCAACTATGGTCTTGGTTTCCTGGATTATGTGGTAAGTGTGTGACTACAGATTCATCTTTCAGTGCAGTATTATATTCAGAAACTCAACATTTATCCATCTGTCCAGCTTTTCCTTTCAGATCCCTCATCGCAGCAAAAGTGAATGTCATGGTGTCACTCAGTGGGGTCTTTTCTTCTTGCTAGTGCCCTGTAATTAGACTGTCAGTCATAGCTTAAGACATCAGTCTGAAAAACTTTAGAGATTTGTTTTAAAATCCTCTCCAGGACTTATTTTTTGCTAATTAGTGTCAAGAAAACTTTCTGTTCCCTAAAGTTAATTGTTTACTTTTTCTCTTGACTATTAATGAGCAAATTTCACTTAATTCCTGGAGTCTAGACATGTTTATGGGGTCAATGTTGCTCTAACTGGTCTCACAAAGCTACTGTCACCGAAAAAAGCCTGTATGTGAGGAACTGGAGCAAGAAACCAAGATTGGAGGAGGCAGGTACCTCTAGAGAGTGATTCAGGCCACCCAAAATTGGGGTAGGAGCAGCCTCCTGACCAGGTTTTCTGTCAGGTAGGGTGAATCTGGGCATCAGAGCAGTGTCATGGCTATGCTGTACAGCTGGATGGATCTAGGTACTCCTGTGAAAGCCAACAGTTCTAATGCCTCCCACTTGTTTACTGTCCTTATGAAATTAAAATATTCATAAGGATAGTAAACAAACTAATAGTGGGACATTTCTCACTCCCTTTCCAAGCTGTTGAAAAAGCTATAAACATACCTTAGCAGAGATACTTTTTTTTCTGCCTTCGTTCTACATTTGTCACCCCTGTTTTTCTCACTATAAGAAGTAGAAAGCTTTTAACAAAACACCTGATTTTACACAGGCAGATCTCTGTGTTAGTTGCTGTCATAAGGGATTGAAAAATTCAAAGTCTCCAAGCAGCTTAAGTTTTTTGCTCTTGAGTGTAATTCCTTGGACACTGAATACTGATAAGAGGCAGTTCTTGTATTCAGCTCATTACAGTGCCAGCACTTCAAGCCAATCAGTTGGTATGTAATCCCTTACTTTGTATGGATTATGGGGACCACTGCTGACTCTTAACACTGTAGCCCTTACTTGTTCTCTTTCCTTCCTTAAGGCTCTTCTGCTGTCCAGGTGTTTATTCAAAACCTGTCAAGCTTCGTGTACGTCCCAAAGGATACTTTGGAATGGGTGAAATCATACTACTACCAAGAGAAAAGGCAGTTTGAGCTCAAAACTAATCCTGTTCCGCGTCTGCTCTTGTGTATAGCAGCAGTTTGGTCTCAACTTCCAGCTCCTTTCTCTCCAGCTTCCCTCTTCAGGGGGAGGAATCCCATCTCAACTCTGAATCCCATGTTCATGTTTGCAGAGCTTGTGCAGGACTAGGGTTTAGCTGGATCTGGCTAATCAAAGTGCTCAGGAACTTAGTTCAAAGGCAGTGTGGCGGAGAATTGCAAGGCTAAGTGGGGAATGTTCAACAAGCCCAGCATGAGATTTGGCCAAGAGAGGACAGAGAGGCTCCTCATGTGGATCTGGGACATACAGAGATGTTCTCTGCATGGAACAGAGGAGCTGCAGAACCACTGAGGGAGAGGCAGGCTAGCAGGAAGTGACTGACTGACAAACCTTAAGGCTTGCCCACCTTTCCAAACCCTTGCATGCTTAAACAGACCTTCTGACTCCACAAACCAGCTTCTCTGAGCCACAGGCATTGGATTCTTTATTCCTGAAATGTACAGGCAAATATTTCGTAGTCACGTGTGTGCCTGGGGCAGGGTTTTGGGAAGTTGGGTGATCTTTTACTATCTTAGAAACAGAAAGGGATGGAGTGTGGACAACATCAGCAGTGGTATTGGGACACAAACATCCCAGTAGAGCTTTGGAAAGAAATGGGCCTGCAATGATTCACACAGTACCGTGAGAGCTGTTGTGCTGTTGGTGCAAGGGGTAGCCCTGTCTTTTCAGGGCTGTTCCTGGCTGCACCACTGAGACCGGGGTGTGGCTGTGCCCTGCAGGTGGCCATTCCCCTGGAGCAGCTCCAAGTGCTCTTGACAAAGGAAACCTCAAACAAATGCTGACGTGGAGCGTTTCTAGATGGGAGGCATGGATATGTATGTGTGCCTGGCTCTTGGCTTGAGGGAAGCTCTTCAAGTTTAATGGTTTAACTTAGTCCTTTGTAGGCAAACAGCAGAGTTAATTGCTGTCTTTGGCACGTGCATCAGCAGCCTTTAGCTGAGCTCTCTGGTATGTGCACAGCTTTTTCTTTCCAGCGCTGTATGTGTTGGCACTCAGTATGTCTGTGATTTTAGTGACCTAAGTTCACAAGGGTAATTTCTGCGTGTAAGACTCCCCTCTGCTCCTTTTTCTGCTCCAGTGACGATACTGTGCCTCTTTCTTTCTGTCTTTCTTTCTTTCCTTCTTTCCCTCCTTCTTTGTTTCCTTCTTTCCTTCTTTCTTTCCATCTGCCATCCCTCCAGCAGTGACTTTAGGTCTTTGCCTACCTTCCTCCCTAGAACTCCATGCTGGTGCCTTGTCCTGGTAGCTTCTGCCAGTATTTCTGCTTCCTGCTCAGCTTCCCATTGGCACTCTCCTACCTGTGTCTTTGAGGGCATAAGTGAACAGAGCTTTTTCAGTTTGAGTGATTGCCATCCAGTAGGCAAAACTCTTCCAAATTTGCCTAACCTGGCCATGTGGTGAGTAAGAAATCACCCTTCAGAGCAGCATGTTGTTTAGAAGAGTGTTACATATCTCCAGAATGAAAAGTGGCATTTTTTCCAAGTCTTTTTGTTTGTATTTAATGACAGGCAATACATACTTCATTTACACAGGTACGTACCTATTGGCATTATGTTCCTTGTTGGGAGCAAGATTGTGGAAATGGAAGATATTGTGCTTCTGGTGACCAGTCTGGGAAAATACATCTTCGCTTCTATTCTGGGCCACTTCATCCATGGAGGAATCATTCTGCCACTTATTTATTTTGCAGCCACACGTCAAAATCCTTATCGTTTTCTCTTAGGACTTATCACACCACTTGCCACTGCTTTTGCCACATGCTCCAGGTGAGTTTCTGTGCTTCTTTGGGGATTTTGGCCAGGTCAGATTTGTCGCCGTAACCTGGTAATATCCAGTTTTAGTTTTAGGTGTGAATATTGTTCCTGGGATTATCAAAAAGAGACTTCTGAGAGTGTAGAGTCCCAGGCTGTCAGCAGCCTGCCACATATCACATACTGATACTTAGGTGTTGGAAGCAATTCCTCAAAATATTGGGACTGTAGCATGATGCTGAGTTGGAAATATTTAAGGAAAACATGAAACTAATTGCCTTAAAAAGATCCTTCCACCTGTCATTTCAATTTTAAGAAAAGTGAGGGTCAGTAGTGAGGGTCTTTATCCGTTGGAAGGGACTTCTCTAAGTCCAGAAGGACCTGGAACAAGTTTAGACTAATTTTTCAGGAGCAAAGAAGACTTGTTCACTAGTATAAAGAGATTTAACATTATTGATTTCAAAGATCTGGCCTGATCAGCTTTATTTGTCATAACCAAACTATTGAGCATGTCATTTACACTTTACTCAAGGACAAACACCCGGTCAAATAACATAACTGTATAAAATCATTTCAGGTCATCTCCAACAGTAGATGCATGTCTGTCTAAATAGGAGCTGAAGTACTTTTTGTAAACTCTCTCCTACTGCATTGTGAATATGCATATGAATAAAATCATATAAAATCATATAAAATCTATAATGCAAGAAATAAATCCAACAGTGATACTGTCTTTTTTAATTATTGTTTGCTTGAGAAGGTACTAGTACAATGTTAGCAGAGATTGCTGTGGCATCTGTTGTGTTTGTATTATAGAATCATGGAATGGTTTGGGTTGGAAGGGACCTTAAAAATCATCGAGTTCCAACCTCCCCTGCTTTTTGGCATCTGTTGGTGTGTTTTTGTATTTTGAGACATCTATAATGCTGCATACTGTGTTAAGTCATGAGTTTTTGCTTCTGGGAGATTAGAGTCCTTGTCAGCTATTTCTGGATGGAAGCAGATTATTAAATACCTCTGTTCAGGACTCAACGAGGAGGGTCTCTTATTGCCATCATGACAGAGAGGGGCTAAAAGATGAAATCATTGTCTTGACAGTCTTGTCTGCAGCATGTTAGAAACATGAAAGCCATGAGGCAGTGACAGGTCAGTCAGTGCACCCTGATGCTTTGTGCTTGATTTCTCTCTGCTCTGTGTTTCTAGCTCAGCTACTCTGCCATCAATGATCAAGTGTATTGAGGAGAACAATGGAGTCGACAAGAGGATCAGCAGGTTTATCCTTCCTATTGGGGCCACTGTCAACATGGATGGAGCTGCTATTTTTCAGTGCATGGCAGCTGTGTTTATTGCTCAGCTGAACAATGTCGACCTCAACCCTGGACAAATATTCACAATTCTGTAAGTTGCTTGCTATTGCAACCACATCCTTCTGGCCCCCAGACACATTCAAGCCTGTGGTCCCTCTGTTAATCACTAGCAGTTTGCATTCCACATCTCTGACCTAAACCTTGAAAATGGCTGTGGAATATAATTATAGGGTGATTAAAGGATGGAGTCTTTAAACCTTTGCAGGATTTGCCAGAATCTCAATTTAATAAAAGGTAGAACCTGGGAGGGGTAATTGAATTCTGAAACAGACTTTGAGCTGTTTAAAGCTGTTTCTCACATGAAATTCCTCACCTTCCTTACGCATCTCAGTCCTCCATCCTTCAGTCACCATTAGGCTGGATGATTGAAGCATGCTGCTTTACCCAGAAAGCAGCCCCTGATTACCTCTCTGGATGCCTCTGGATCCTTCTTCCAGCTCCTCAGTTCCTTATACATTTGTTTCATACTAAAGACTCTGCTCCTGTTTTCCTCTGGCCTTCCTACTGTCACATTACTGGCTTTCCTAATCAGACCTGCTACTGTTCCCCTCCTAATTGCTTTTCTCCATTATCCCCTCCACTGCCTCAGTCCTACCTCTTTCTCTAGAACTCCTGCCCCTCCATGGCTGGAATATCCCCCCATGTTCCATATCTCATAAAGTGTCATTATCTTCATTTCCCTCCTCAAAATCCCTTAAGTGAGGATCCTACAAGGAGTCCTTAGCCCTCACTGTGCTGAGCAGCCATAGCTGCATCCACCACAGATTCACAGAATATTACGAGTTGGAAGGGACCCACAAGGATCATCTAGTCCNTATTACTCGAGATGTGGTCTGACCAGCACCGAGTACAGGGGAAGGACAACCTCCCTGGTCCGACTGACCACACTGTTCCTGATGCAGGCCAGGATACCATTGGCCTTCTTAGCCACCTGGGCACACTGCTGGCTCATATTAGTTTCCTGTCGATCAGTACACCTGTCGATCACCAGACACCTCCTAGGGTTGATTCCTGGCATTTTTTTACCCTCTCTGGCCAGATTTTATTTCTTTCCTTACTGTGTTTCCCAGGATATTGTTTCTCTCTTCAAGTCAGTGCTGGGGCATTAAGTAGGGGTTTTTTGTGGCTAGTCAAATTAGGCTTTCAGGTACTCTTGGTGAATGAGGTGTTAGTGTGGGCCCGAGGATGATGCAGTGAAAGGAAAGCTCACTTCCACACAAAAAGGTAAGTTCATGTCTGTAGCACATGCACTGCAGGTTTCCAGCTCCTGATTTAGACTCTGTGTTGGAATGCAAATGAGACACAGAGAAGGGACTGTGCATGGCAAGGTTTGCCTTTATACATTTGGGATCAGGAGGTGTAAGGTACTCACCATATTGGAGCTGATGCATGACTTGGAAATGGGTATGTTAGCAAGGCAGCAGGATATGGTTGTGCTGGGTGGTTTTTACTTTGAAAAGGCATTTAAGATGTTAAACCTAGAGCCATTGCCTTGGTAACTGCTGGGGATCCTGCTGAGTGCTGTGCTCTGTACCCATTCCTTTGCATCAATAGGCAGGAAGGGGTTTGCCTGGGAAGCAAACGATCTGTGTGTCCCATGCTGTAGAGTTTGTTTACAATTCCCATAGCAGGGAAACACATGATCTAAGTGCAGCAGAGGAGAGCTGTGAACTCCTGCTAACCAGGCCTGGGAATTGATTTGCAGCGTGACAGCTACAGCATCCAGTGTGGGAGCAGCTGGAGTCCCTGCCGGAGGAGTCCTCACCATTGCCATCATCCTGGAGGCCATCGGGCTGCCCACCAACGACCTCTCCTTGATATTAGCCGTGGACTGGATTGTGTAAGTGCTTCAGGCCACACGTATCTGCTGTTGCATGACATAGAAACATGGAATCATTAAGGTTTGAAAAGATCTCTAAGGTCACCTAGTCCAGCTGCTGGAATGTTCACTGTTAAATGTTCACTTGTTGCCCTCAAGTGCCATATCCACCGCTTCCCTAGGCAGTCTGTTCTGATGCTTTACAACCGTTTTCATGAAAAAACAAAACAAAACACTAAAACAAAAAACTAAACCTCCCCTGGTGCAATTTGAACCTGTCACTTGTTACCTGTGAGAAGAGACTGACATCTACCTCACCACAGCCACCTTGTAGCATGTTCAGCTTGAAACATGGGCCAGGGTAGTCCAAGTATAAAATATAACCCTATATAACATACAACTGTATATAAAATAAACCCTTACAATGTGTATCTGCCTACAGGACAGGTAACTTTTGACAGGTAATGGAAAAGGTGGTCCCTTATCAATTAGAGCTGTTAGAATGCTAAAATCCCTCTTCAGCTTTTCTACTCAGGCTCTATAGAAACATATTTCTTCTTGGCTTCAGTTCCCTTTAGAAGGATTGTTAATATGTAGTCTGTTCAGGAGGTGTCGATATTGGTGGAGATCAGTTGGGACAGTAGAAGGGAAGGGGGTAAAAATGAAATTGAGTCTTAATAGTGATGGAAAGCTTCCTTGGACACATGTGGGAAGCAGAAGGTCTTGTCAACTATTGTTTGAATGTTTTTATAGTTCAAGACTGGTCAAAGCACCAGTACAAGTGACACAGAGAGGTGCTGTCCATTGGCAGGGCAGGGACACAGGGTTTGTGGGCAGTGTCATGACTAGAACATGCTGCTAAAGATCACAAGTTCAGTAGGCAGTATTGCCGCCTTTCTGGGAAAGAATATAGGAGGTCAAAGTTTTGCCGAGCTCCTTCACTTTTTGCCAAGACCCAAGCCTTCTAGCATGAGATTATCTCCATGCACAGCTCTGTTTGGAAAACCTTATCTTGTCACTTAGCATAGTTATGTCATGGTTAAGGCCTAAATTTACCCTCTGTACCACCTAAATTAGATTAAGGAGAGCCTAGAAAAGTTGTTTTGCTTTAAGTTTTGGGGACCAAGTCACAGGTGCTTGATAACTGTAAATGCCACATGCAGTTGATTCCATAGTGAATCCTGTGGAAGAGAGTATCTGCACTTTTCCTTGAATAAGCCTGGCTGGCTGCTCTTCTACAAGTACAAGAAAATCAAACTGGAAGGACTTCTCTGAGCACTCATGAATCACAGAGGGTTTAGAGTTTACATGCTAGTGGAGTAAGCATGATATGGTAATTTAAAAGCATAATCTGCTTTCACGCCATCTGTTTGAAGTTGGGTCTGAAATGACTATGGGTCAAGCAATTTTAATTCCAGTGAGGTTGTTTTTTTCCAGTTGACGGGTTATTGGGCAGTTCCTGTTTCAGACTGTACATAATCCCTCTGTATTGATTTTTGAGAACACCAGCCTCTCTGTATAGATGGTGTACTCTCACAGCAGATGTGGAAATTAGGATGCCTGAGGACTCTCTTGAATTCCAGAGGCTGGAAAAGGTAGCATCTGTATTAACTCCTTCCCTTCCCACACAGCATGGGAGCATAATCATATTCCTACAGCTTCATTTTCATTATCAAACTCTTTCTTACTATAACCTCTTAGGGATCGGCCACCTCCAAAGGACAGGAGAGACAGGCAAAGCAGTGGTTAGTCCTTTGCATCTAGTCTTCCTAAGTAATAACAGTAGGAGCTGTACGTTCCGCAGCTTAATTACAAGTGCTTGGAGCCAAGAGTGAAATCTTGCCCTTCTTTTCACATTGGGCTACCTTGAACCTGTTTTATGCTGGCTACCTTCATTTCAAAATATGTAGCATCCCTCTCTGGTCAGCACTGTTCTAGTCAAGAAACTCAGCCCTGTAACAAAAGGAAGAACAAGGTAGGAAGGAAGGAGTCCATATTTCATTTTAATACCAGCTACAGTAAGCCCCTGGTTATTTGCAGTCNGAAATCTTGCCCTTCTTTTCACATTGGGCTACCTTGAACCTGTTTTATGCTGGCTACCTTCATTTCAAAATATGTAGCATCCCTCTCTGGTCAGCACTGTTCTAGTCAAGAAACTCAGCCCTGTAACAAAAGGAAGAACAAGGTAGGAAGGAAGGAGTCCATATTTCATTTTAATACCAGCTACAGTAAGCCCCTGGTTATTTGCAGTCTGCATCTCCATAGTTTCAATAGTTTGCAATTTAATTCCAGCGAAAAGTGGGCCTGTGTGCATGCACAGGTAATGCTGGGAACACAGTGAGCTCATGAATATGTAATTGGCACCATTACTATGTGAATTAGCCCCACCCATCAGCACTGCTGCTGGGCAGGCGGTGCGGAGGAGCAGGGCTGCAGGAGCTGCGCTAGGCTCTGCAGGGAGCCCAGGTAGCATTCTTTATGTGCACTGCACATTCTATCGACATTTACATACAGCATGTACCTCGCGGGGTAAGCGGCGCCGCTTCACCCGCAGCCAAGGGGGGCTCCCTTCCCTCCTGCAGGTGGCCTGAGGCCACTGCAGGATCATGAGGGACCGTGGCAAGCTGTGCAGCACTGCTGGAGCCAAGCTCAGGCTGGCAGGGGCCGCAGGCGGTCTGAGGCTGCTGGGGGACTGTGAGGGACTGTGCCAAGCTGTGCAGCACTGCTGGAACCAAGCTCAGGCTGGCAGGGGCTGCAGGTGGTCCGAGGCCATTGCAGGACTGTGAGGGACTGTGCCAAGCTGTGCAGCACCGCTGGACCCAAGCTCGGGCCAGCGTGGTTGGCAGAGCTGTGATCAGTGAGGGGGCATTCAGCCCAGCTCTTTCTCTTTGCTGCTGCTGCCTCGCTTTTACATGCGCTGCCACAGCCCACACATTTTAAGTGGAGTTTCAAAGGCTGTACTCCACACTTGGGCTTACACCAGCATCCAGGAACACTCTGAGCACTGGGGCTGGTTACAGAACAGCCAAGTCCCATTGCTGAGGCAATGGTGGTGAGGCAGTGCTCTGTCTGCTGGCAGTGGACTCCCACTGGACGAAGCTAGTGAGACAGTGCCATGTCGGCATTCTCGGACCATCTCACCAAGCTGCATCGTGCTTGTGGGAGCCACAAACCTTTCCGCTCTTGCCAGTGCTCGACTGCAGTGCGGCAAACAAGGTTTAGCTGCCCCCAGCACTGTGGGGTGATCAGGCGGTCACTGGGGTGTCGGAGGGTAAGTGTCTCTTATGTATGCTTCACACGTTGTGTCAATCTCACCAGCTAGCTGCAGGGAAAACCTGCGGCACAGGTTTAATGCCGGGACACCACATGGCAGTCTGTTTGCATTACGGCCTGCATGACTGTGTCCCAAGGAGCTTGTCTGCCTGGCAGTACATAGCCCCAGCTCCTGGATGTGGCGGTAGTGCCCATGGTTGCATCAGGGGCTTTGCTTGGCATCCCTGTCAGCTGAAGTGATGAAACAGGGAGCATGGTGGTATCAGACCCTGCAGGGAGACAGGCAGAGCATGGCCGGGGCCACAGTCATGGCAGGGTCTCTGTGCAGGGAGAGGCAGCCCGGCTGCCCGCTCAGGCTGGGTGGCACCACTGCACAACGCGGGGCAGGAACGAGGACAGTCAGTTCCGTTGCATTGCTGAAAAAAAACCCCAAACAGAACAACTTCCCAAAACCTCCTAAACAAAACAGCCAACCAAACAAAGAAACATGGACTGACACACAGCCAGCCAAGCTCTGTGTAAGCTCATTGATATGTAAATAAGCAACAGGCTGGGCGGGGAAGGGTTNATTGGGCTACCTTGAACCTGTTTTATGCTGGCTACCTTCATTTCAAAATATGTAGCATCCCTCTCTGGTCAGCACTGTTCTAGTCAAGAAACTCAGCCCTGTAACAAAAGGAAGAACAAGGTAGGAAGGAAGGAGTCCATATTTCATTTTAATACCAGCTACAGTAAGCCCCTGGTTATTTGCAGTCTGCATCTCCATAGTTTCAATAGTTTGCAATTTAATTTCAGCGAAAAGTGGGCCTGTGTGCATGCACAGGTAATGCTGGGAACACAGTGAGCTCATGAATATGTAATTGGCACCATTACTATGTGAATTAGCCCCACCCATCAGCACTGCTGCTGGGCAGGCGGTGCGGAGGAGCAGGGCTGCAGGAGCTGCGCTAGGCTCTGCAGGGAGCCCAGGTAGCATTCTTTATGTGCACTGCACATTCTATCGACATTTACATACAGCATGTACCTCGCGGGGTAAGCGGCGCCGCTTCACCCGCAGCCAAGGGGGGCTCCCTTCCCTCCTGCAGGTGGCCTGAGGCCACTGCAGGATCATGAGGGACCGTGGCAAGCTGTGCAGCACTGCTGGAGCCAAGCTCAGGCTGGCAGGGGCCGCAGGCGGTCTGAGGCTGCTGGGGGACTGTGAGGGACTGTGCCAAGCTGTGCAGCACTGCTGGAACCAAGCTCAGGCTGGCAGGGGCTGCAGGTGGTCCGAGGCCATTGCAGGACTGTGAGGGACTGTGCCAAGCTGTGCAGCACCGCTGGACCCAAGCTCGGGCCAGCGTGGTTGGCAGAGCTGTGATCAGTGAGGGGGCATTCAGCCCAGCTCTTTCTCTTTGCTGCTGCTGCCTCGCTTTTACATGCGCTGCCACAGCCCACACATTTTAAGTGGAGTTTCAAAGGCTGTACTCCACACTTGGGCTTACACCAGCATCCAGGAACACTCTGAGCACTGGGGCTGGTTACAGAACAGCCAAGTCCCATTGCTGAGGCAATGGTGGTGAGGCAGTGCTCTGTCTGCTGGCAGTGGACTCCCACTGGACGAAGCTAGTGAGACAGTGCCATGTCGGCATTCTCGGACCATCTCACCAAGCTGCATCGTGCTTGTGGGAGCCACAAACCTTTCCGCTCTTGCCAGTGCTCGACTGCAGTGCGGCAAACAAGGTTTAGCTGCCCCCAGCACTGTGGGGTGATCAGGCGGTCACTGGGGTGTCGGAGGGTAAGTGTCTCTTATGTATGCTTCACACGTTGTGTCAATCTCACCAGCTAGCTGCAGGGAAAACCTGCGGCACAGGTTTAATGCCGGGACACCACATGGCAGTCTGTTTGCATTACGGCCTGCATGACTGTGTCCCAAGGAGCTTGTCTGCCTGGCAGTACATAGCCCCAGCTCCTGGATGTGGCGGTAGTGCCCATGGTTGCATCAGGGGCTTTGCTTGGCATCCCTGTCAGCTGAAGTGATGAAACAGGGAGCATGGTGGTATCAGACCCTGCAGGGAGACAGGCAGAGCATGGCCGGGGCCACAGTCATGGCAGGGTCTCTGTGCAGGGAGAGGCAGCCCGGCTGCCCGCTCAGGCTGGGTGGCACCACTGCACAACGCGGGGCAGGAACGAGGACAGTCAGTTCCGTTGCATTGCTGAAAAAAAACCCCAAACAGAACAACTTCCCAAAACCTCCTAAACAAAACAGCCAACCAAACAAAGAAACATGGACTGACACACAGCCAGCCAAGCTCTGTGTAAGCTCATTGATATGTAAATAAGCAACAGGCTGGGCGGGGAAGGGTTACCATGGCTACCATGGCCGAGATGGCCTAGCAGGGGCGCACAGCCCTGGCACATCCCCACCCATCCTGGTGCCCTCCCAAGTCCCAGCTGAACCCATTCATCCCTCCGGATGCCCCAGTGGCCTGACCCAGCCCCGCTCTGCCCTCACTGCAGCCCCACGATGGTCGCTTGGCAATGGGGCAGATGCACTGGGCCACACCACTGGTGGCTGGGGAGGATGCCCTCAGCTCCAGTTCTGCCTCCTCTGAAGGTAAAAGTACAAAAAAGAGGAAGAAACAACTTTCCCCCGCCCCCCCCCGCCCCGCCATTTTTTCTTAACCCAACCCCACTCTGTTGTGTTGCATTCGGAAAAAAAAATTAAACAAAATGATTCCCACAGAAACGAAACTGCGACGACTCTGTCAGTCCATGGGGCCCTGTGGGCGCATGCTAGCCCGTGCGTCCTGGCTCCTGCTAGGTTTCAAAAAAGAAAGGGGTACCATGGCAAAAGCAAAGATTACGCAGCTGGGAATGGGGAAAAGGCATTTCTGTTGGTTTCCTGAAGCGCTACAGGGCGTGTGGCGCTCCCAGGACCACCCCCTAGAGCTCATTAGTGGAGAGGGTGTGACTCCAGGCAGGGCTTAATTGAATATTCATGAGTTCACTCCCTGCAATTTGCTGGGTTCGTGCAGTCTGCCCAGACCTGTTCACCTGCAGAAACCAGGGGCTGACTGTATTTAATTACCAGAGAGGACCACAATTACAAGTTGAGTCTATGTTAAAGTTAGGTTGCAGAATTATTAACAAGTGTCAAAAAGCACATGAAGAAATTGTTCTTTATGGCCCATAGACTTCCATTATACCCTGGCACACTAGTTTTGTTTTGGAGGACCAAAGGATCAGGACAGGTGCTATGAACAAGACATGCAAAGAACACAGTCATTCTGCCTCTTTTTGGAAAGGCCCCTTAAATAGGTGTTTGGATTAGGGTACAAGTGGCTATAGTTAAAAAAAGAGCTGAGTGCTCTGAGTCACTTTCAGGATAAACCCAAAGTAAGATCCTGCTTTGAACTTGGATTTGAAAAATGCTGGTCTGGGGGAAGGAGGTGGACTGTGAAAAGCATGATGCCTGAGAAGGAGCGGTACCATTGCTTCAGCCCACTGAGAGACCAGAACCAGTTGGTGGTAACAGTTTGGCCGACCTTAAACCAGCTTTGGTGCACATTTTTAGTTCTGAAATAATGATAATACTTTGGTGGAAAACACCTGTGATAATTACATCTCCCTTGTCCAGCTGCACTGATGTCAGTGGGTCAGCAGGGGTGAATCAGCTCCCCTCATTGCGTTGTAACTCTTTTGAACTAAAAGCCTGCTACTTTGGTTTTTGTTTCTGATCTTGACCAGGGACCGAACCACCACAGTTGTGAATGTGGAAGGGGATGCCCTAGGAGCGGGCATCCTCAATTACCTGAATGAGAAAGAGAAGAAAAGCAGAGAGCAGGAGCTAAAGGAAGTCACCACAGAAGCAATTGCTAACAACAAGTCTGAAGAGGAGACATCACCCTTGGTAACGCACAAAAACCCAGTCTCCAACACAACCAGCACAGCAGATCCTGAATCCAAGGAATCAGTGTTGTGAACTCGAGGCCGTTCGACAGTACCTGTCCTAGAGGTGGCCCTGGGGACATGTCAATGCACCTGGACTTTTGCAATGTGACCAGGGACTGGATGGCTCTCAGAAGTGTTCAGTTCCAGTCTGTTTTCCCTGGGGAAGGGGAGGGAGGTGGGTTGGGCAAAGAAGGGGTGTTGAGAAACAATGCTCACTTTGAAATAGTACTTTGATAGTTCGTGTGTCTACATGTATATGTGTTGCACACACATATACATGTAATTGAAAACTGCCATTGAGACTTCTGGTTTAACAAGACTTGTGTTAGTAAAGGCTCATGTGGGTTGGAGATGGGGAGGTAGACAAACCCAGTATGTGCTCATTGTAGGGAAAAATTAGTAAGCTTCTTTTGCTGCTGTTTGAATGGAGAAACAGTCTAGAAACTCCAGAGTGTGTGAAAATGCTGCTTACGTTTATTTTCTGGCTTGGAAACACTTACCAACCATTACAGCCATCCATGATGTATGATGTGAAGCAACATTTTTCTCCCACTCCCCTTCCTCTCTTGTTCTCCATTCCCTTAAAAATGTCAAATATGTCCTTGAAACTAGCTTTTTAATTTTTAAATTTTTTTTTGTTTCATATCTGAATTAATAGCTTATAGGGACTTGTTCCATTTCCCCACTGCGTTGCAGCTCACTGCAGCTTTCCTGCCTTTTAGTAACTCCCAGACTTTGGGACCAAATGTAGGAGATCTTCGTGCAGATCAAGGATTGGTTTTCTCCTTTCATCTAACCAAGCTGTTAAGGAAAAAATCCAGAGGAAACACAAATTTTGTTAAAGTAATCCCTCTGGGTCTGAAAAANGACGACTCTGTCAGTCCATGGGGCCCTGTGGGCGCATGCTAGCCCGTGCGTCCTGGCTCCTGCTAGGTTTCAAAAAAGAAAGGGGTACCATGGCAAAAGCAAAGATTACGCAGCTGGGAATGGGGAAAAGGCATTTCTGTTGGTTTCCTGAAGCGCTACAGGGCGTGTGGCGCTCCCAGGACCACCCCCTAGAGCTCATTAGTGGAGAGGGTGTGACTCCAGGCAGGGCTTAATTGAATATTCATGAGTTCACTCCCTGCAATTTGCTGGGTTCGTGCAGTCTGCCCAGACCTGTTCACCTGCAGAAACCAGGGGCTGACTGTATTTAATTACCAGAGAGGACCACAATTACAAGTTGAGTCTATGTTAAAGTTAGGTTGCAGAATTATTAACAAGTGTCAAAAAGCACATGAAGAAATTGTTCTTTATGGCCCATAGACTTCCATTATACCCTGGCACACTAGTTTTGTTTTGGAGGACCAAAGGATCAGGACAGGTGCTATGAACAAGACATGCAAAGAACACAGTCATTCTGCCTCTTTTTGGAAAGGCCCCTTAAATAGGTGTTTGGATTAGGGTACAAGTGGCTATAGTTAAAAAAAGAGCTGAGTGCTCTGAGTCACTTTCAGGATAAACCCAAAGTAAGATCCTGCTTTGAACTTGGATTTGAAAAATGCTGGTCTGGGGGAAGGAGGTGGACTGTGAAAAGCATGATGCCTGAGAAGGAGCGGTACCATTGCTTCAGCCCACTGAGAGACCAGAACCAGTTGGTGGTAACAGTTTGGCCGACCTTAAACCAGCTTTGGTGCACATTTTTAGTTCTGAAATAATGATAATACTTTGGTGGAAAACACCTGTGATAATTACATCTCCCTTGTCCAGCTGCACTGATGTCAGTGGGTCAGCAGGGGTGAATCAGCTCCCCTCATTGCGTTGTAACTCTTTTGAACTAAAAGCCTGCTACTTTGGTTTTTGTTTCTGATCTTGACCAGGGACCGAACCACCACAGTTGTGAATGTGGAAGGGGATGCCCTAGGAGCGGGCATCCTCAATTACCTGAATGAGAAAGAGAAGAAAAGCAGAGAGCAGGAGCTAAAGGAAGTCACCACAGAAGCAATTGCTAACAACAAGTCTGAAGAGGAGACATCACCCTTGGTAACGCACAAAAACCCAGTCTCCAACACAACCAGCACAGCAGATCCTGAATCCAAGGAATCAGTGTTGTGAACTCGAGGCCGTTCGACAGTACCTGTCCTAGAGGTGGCCCTGGGGACATGTCAATGCACCTGGACTTTTGCAATGTGACCAGGGACTGGATGGCTCTCAGAAGTGTTCAGTTCCAGTCTGTTTTCCCTGGGGAAGGGGAGGGAGGTGGGTTGGGCAAAGAAGGGGTGTTGAGAAACAATGCTCACTTTGAAATAGTACTTTGATAGTTCGTGTGTCTACATGTATATGTGTTGCACACACATATACATGTAATTGAAAACTGCCATTGAGACTTCTGGTTTAACAAGACTTGTGTTAGTAAAGGCTCATGTGGGTTGGAGATGGGGAGGTAGACAAACCCAGTATGTGCTCATTGTAGGGAAAAATTAGTAAGCTTCTTTTGCTGCTGTTTGAATGGAGAAACAGTCTAGAAACTCCAGAGTGTGTGAAAATGCTGCTTACGTTTATTTTCTGGCTTGGAAACACTTACCAACCATTACAGCCATCCATGATGTATGATGTGAAGCAACATTTTTCTCCCACTCCCCTTCCTCTCTTGTTCTCCATTCCCTTAAAAATGTCAAATATGTCCTTGAAACTAGCTTTTTAATTTTTAAATTTTTTTTTGTTTCATATCTGAATTAATAGCTTATAGGGACTTGTTCCATTTCCCCACTGCGTTGCAGCTCACTGCAGCTTTCCTGCCTTTTAGTAACTCCCAGACTTTGGGACCAAATGTAGGAGATCTTCGTGCAGATCAAGGATTGGTTTTCTCCTTTCATCTAACCAAGCTGTTAAGGAAAAAATCCAGAGGAAACACAAATTTTGTTAAAGTAATCCCTCTGGGTCTGAAAAAAATGTAGAGTGTGTTCCATTGTAAATATGTCTGAAAGAGGCTTGCCTGTGACACCATCAGTAAATTTAGAAGTCAGTTCCCTTCATGAAACACACATGATCCTTTGCTAGCACACCACGTCCTGCTGATGTTTATTTAATGGGCCAATCCAAACAAGTTAAGTCATGTTCCTCTTCCAGCAAAATTGAGCAGGGGAGGAAAAAAAAATCACACATCATGTGGGAACTGATGACAGGCGAGTCTGAGTCTTGGCTTGAAAGGGGGAGAGAAGAGGTGAGTTTATAACCCCAAGTAGTTCAGTGATCTCTGTGTGCTGGGACAGCTGCCTACCTGTTCCTGTTAGGCATTTGGTCCTGCTATAAATGCTCTTCTGGCAGCAGTTTACATTTAGTAATTCTGGGTGGTGCTAGGCCAGGGTAGTGCTTAGTGGCAGATGGCAACCTTTGCTTGAGGCAAATGCTTCTGGATTCTGACTCCACCTCTTTTTCCTTTACAACGTCCTTCAGGAATTTTCACCCCAAACCTGAACGAAGTCTGGCAAACTCATCTCAATGAGCCTGTTGATTTATCTTCCCTTTTTGAATGGTAATAGTTACAAAATTATGGCTGTGTGTATGCCAAGGTTTGCCTGGACTTGTGACATTTTCCCTTGGTTACTTTAACAAGAAATTGCATATGGTCAGTCTCCACACCGTGAATTCAACCCTATGTATTTAATCTTAGATTTGATGTAAAGTAATGCTAAGTCTCCCTTTTTCTTTCTCCTCTCTTGCTTCAGAGGAATCTTTTCTTGGAAAGATATCAGCACTAGGAAGAGGCAACTCCAGTTTCATAGCAGCAGCTGCCTTCCTTTGCAGAGAATCCTCCCTTGTAAAGGGAGACAATTAATTTTGCAGAAAGACACTCAGAATGAAATGTGGCCACCTCTGAGGGAGAACACAGTGAGTGTGCTATGACCGGCTGGTTAATCGTGTACAGTGGAGCTATGCAGACATTCCAAGTAGGAAAGGATTAGTCAGCCCACTGAGAAACTGCAGGTGGAGTTTCTTTTTAACCAGTTTATTTATAACCATGTCCACAAAATTTGGTCATTCCTTGGATCGTCTTCAAGATAGAAGAAGATAAACACAATTCTGTAGGGACATTCTTTTCCCACCAGATCAAGCCCCACTGAAACTTTGCATTTCCTCCCATTAGAATCATCCTAAGTCCTTTCAACTCAGGAAATCAAAAGCACACTTTTAAGTCTAAGTATCTCTTTGAAGAATCTGAATGCACCGGAACCCCAAATTTGATTTTAAAGTAGGAGATAGATGTCTCAAGGAAGTTGAAAATTGTGATCGTTCCCTGTGGGATGGGTCCTGTAGTTGCATTTTTTCCCGTTAGAAATTTAGCTCCTCTGCTCTTGTGAGACTCCCTAGTGTACTGCATGCATTTCTAGTGTCCCCAACATGAGAAGGTCACGGAACTGTTGGAGCAAGTCCAGAGGAGGCCACAAAGCTGTTAAGATGTCTGGAGAACCTCCACACCTCCACTAAAAACACTGGCTGAGAAAGTTGGGGCTATTCAGCCTGGAGAAGAGATGGTTATGTGGAGACACACACTATCTGGAGGGGACCTCCAGGGAAGCTGGAGAGAAACTCTTGATCGGGAACTGTAGTGATAGGACAAGAAGCAATGGGTACAAACGGAAAGAGAGGAAATTTTAGTTAGATACTAGAAAGAAATCTTTTATTGTGGGAGTAAAGAAATACTGGAACAAATTGCCCAAGGAGGTCATGGATGCTCCAGTCTGGCAGTGTTCAAAGCTGGCTGCCTAAGGCCTTGAGCAACCTGGTCTAGTGGGAGGATCCTAGGAAATGGTACATTAAAGCAAATATCCCAGAGTCTTCTTAGTATTTTCCAAGAGCAATGCAGAAGCTCAAAGTTTTTGCTGAATGTCTCTTGCAGTCCCCACTAGTGGATTGCCATGTTTTGTTTCAATGTGATTACCTAGTCCCATGTAAGGTGGTTGGAGCAGTCAGATTTAATGAGGTTGTGTCCTTCTCATAGCAGGAATTTGATCAAGGAAATCTGACACTCCTTCTCCTGGAAACAGGTGCCATATGATTTATATGAACCATAAGTATTCAGCTCTTAACCTGCCAAAAATCTGTAGTCCTACAGAAGCCCTACTTTAGACTTAAAAATGTGCCAGTTTTGTTGTTTGTGTAGACCAAAAGGGATCCATGCAAGCAGGAATGCTGGGTAACCACTGCTTGTCAGAACATCTTTTTTGGTCTTTTTTATATAATTTGTGTTGGAATTTACATTTATTATTTTTCTGTGATATTCTCATTCCTCACAATAGCCATGATGCATCTTCTAGGATTCTCTACCTGGATTTTTTTTCTTACGGTACAAGTGTGAAAGATGCAGTATTAAGCTCTTTCAGACTGTAACAAATGTGACACATTCCAACAACTGCCATTGTAACAATGTGAATCCTGATGGAAAGCCTGATGGGATAGAAGACTTGCCATTTGCTTCAAGTGGCCAAGGTCTTCAGGTAAGGCCATTGGGAGAAAAATGAAAGGGCTGTTGAGGGATGTGTGTTTTAGATGCTGTTCTTGACCTGCACTCCGGTGTGTTACACTGGGAGCTCCCTGTTCCAAGCCCTCTTTCCAGGAGACTGTGAGCTGGGAAAGTGCTCAGCAGCAGTGAAGGTGCAGTCAGTAGTACCTGCTCTGACCTCACCCAAGCACTCCACAAATCTGGTGCCACTGTGGTACTTAATTCCAGTGTCTCTTGACTGGACATATAGTGTCTCTGTTTTTTTGACATTACTGTAAATTGGAAACCTTTAGTCATTTGTTTTGGGTTTTTTTCCCCAAGAGGAAATAAATCCGATCTAGATAACACTATTTTTCTATTTGATTCTAGGTGGTTTTGAGTTTGGTGGGTTTTTTTTCTGGAAAGTACAAATTCTCTTCTTTAGAAAAGGAGGCTACAAACAGCTCATCTCCTACCCTCTAGTACAGAAATTTCTTTTTGAGAGAAAAATATGGAAATCATATCGTATGATTCTTGGGATGTCCTGCACAGGGCCAGGAGTTGAACACCATGATCCTGATAGATCCCTTCCAGCTCAGCATATTCTGTGAGTCTGTGAAAGACTGAAGAGTCTGCAAACTTTTGGCGTATGCAATCCCACTTTGTCTGTGATGCCACATATTCCTCCACTTTTACCTACTTTTTTTCAGTGAAGTTTCTTTGACCATTTTGAATCACCTTTTACTTTTTCTCTAGGATTAACTTTTCACTCAATGCTTTATGCATCACTGCCTGATCACATCCCATTTTCTGGAATATGCTATGCTCTTTTTAGGTTTAAGTGGCTCAGGAATAAACAGAGGGTGGAGAGAGTTTAGAGGGCTGCAGTTTGCATTCTGGTCCTTAACTCACCAGAGGTTTGTGAGCCTTAGTAATTCAGAGTTGCTCTGAGAGTGTGCAGCAGTTATCTGTCCCTCATAGTGAGAAGGGTGCTTGTTCTGTGCTACAAGATGTGGCTATAGATGCCTGAAAGATTGTACTGAGGGATGGAGGGTGCCAGCATTTGGCTGCTATTAGGATATTTTCAGTAAAGATCCGTTATTCCTAAGAACTGAGCTTTAGCTGAATCTTGTTGTTGGTAATTGCACTACAAGACTCAGTAATTACAGAGGATTTTAAACCCTTCTGGGGTTGTCTCTTGCAATCAGAATGGCTTTTGTGTTGAGAACAGGCCAGGGCCAATCCCAGGGCTTCTGCAGGGATGTGACAAAGGGGACTGTGTCATTTGAACATAACAGAGATGTGGAGCCAGCCAAAGTATCAAATCAATTGGTGGAACAATCTCTGCTTTGTCTTTTCTGGGCAGCCCTGTTACTGACTGAAGAGGCAATGCCCTCTGGAACTGGAGGTGACAAGAGAATGGAGGGACAATACAAGGGGCAGGAAAGTTTCATGTGTGCTTGCTCTGTTCACACAAAATCACAGAATATTCTGAGTTGGAAGGGACCCACAAAGATCATCAAGTCCAACTCCCAAGCTAATACCCATACAGAGATCGAACCCACAATCCTGGAGCCATGGACATAACCCTGTCCCATTGTCCCATTATGTAGACCATGTCACTGAGTTCCTCATCCAGTCTTTTCTTAAACACCTCCAGGGATGGTGACTCCACCACCTCCCTGGGCAGACCATTCCAATGAGGGATCACTCTCTCTGTGAAAAAGCTCTTCCTAACATCCAGTCTAAACCTCCACATGTGCAGCTTGAGGTCATGTCCTCTCGTTCTGGTGTCGTCAGCCTGAGAGAAGAGATTCGCACCCACCCGACTGCAACCTCCCTTCAGGTAGTTGTAAACAGCAATTAGGTCACCTCTGAGCCTCCTCTTCTCCAGGCTGAACAACTCCAGCCCCTGCAGTTGCTCCCCACAGGGCTTGTTCTCCAGTCCTTTCACCATCCTTGTTGCCCTTCTCTGGACCCTCTCAAGCAGCTCCTTCTTAAACACATCCTTCTTAAACTGGGGAGCCCAGAACTGGACGTATTACGCAAGGTGTGGTCTGACCAGCGCCAAGTACAGGGGAAGGATAACTTCCCTAGTCCAACTAACCACACTGTTCCTGATACAGGCCGGGATACCATTGGCCTTTTTAGCCACCTAGGCACACTGCTGGCTCATATTAAGTTTTCTGTCAACCATTACTCCCAAATCCCTCTCCATTTCCCCCCTCTCCAGCCACTCATCTCCCAGCCAATAGCGATGCATGTATACTCTTACCTGGGCATTTGCTGTAGCTGGTGCCAGAGATGGATGTGACTTGGTGTCACCATTCTTGGACTCATTCTCCTCTGGTTCCTCCACATTTTACAGCAAGAATAATTAAAACTGAGGTCTTAAGGCAGTTCCTCTTTCAGTCAAAGGTCCTGGCATCTCTGTGACTTCCACCCTACTGTGTTGTAGGTTGTGTGCTCAGGAGCATGCAAAAGGGACAAAACCACCCCCTCTTTCTGAAAAGATTTGCAGTGTTGGTCAACAATCTGGGCTACATCTTCGCTCTGGTCCTCTGCTATTACAGCACATTTCTGCAGCCACTGGAAACCATACTCCTGCTGGAAATCATAATTTTTAATCCCAACCCTCCCACAGGTGGTGAGTAGTGGGCCTCAGGTATGAAGTCAAAAGACAAACTGTCACCAAAGGAAAATTGTCACATGTTCATTGATTTTAACAGAGTCTTGGCAGGTCATAATCACTCTCAGACCTGCCTATAATGACTCATCCTGTGGTGAACAGCACAGAATTAGGCAGGGCACATAAATCCTATACCTGAGCTTCCTTTTCTGTAAATTAAGTTTTCAGATGCTTACCTGTCTCTCAAAGGCAATAATGTGAAAGATAGTTGCAGTGTTTGGGAAGCAGTCTTAAGACGCAAAGCACTAAACCTTAAATAATAATGAACTTGTCAAAAATCTGAAAGGAACCAAATATTTGAAGTATGCAGCGTTGCATTGTGCCGGAGGATGAGTGACAGTGATGGGAAGGAGATCTGTTGTGTGCATTTGCTGGGCTAACTCAGGAGCAGTGGGAGAGTTGGTGTCAGTGTAAGCTGCCGTTCAAAAAGTGGATGTAACTTAGTCAAGGATGATACAGTGCCCTGTTCTGTCTTCCTCCTTCCATCTCCACCTGATGTGCCATGGAAGCTTAGGATCAAGTGAAGTAATAGATATCACCATGGACTCAACATCTAAATTGGGAGTCTTGACAGCTTAATTTCTGCCTGGTTTCAATGGGGAAAGAGCTTTTCAACTAAAAGAACAAGTTGTCTTCTTGTCAGAATAGGTGACAAAGGTGGTGAAGAAAAGAGAAGAGCTGCAGAATTACAGGAGACAGGATAAGCAAGAGGATAACAAATCTAAGACCTGAAGGAAGGATCTTGTACTTGGCATTTTGATGTAGATAGCATCAAAAAGGCTGCAGGCATTTGGCTGATGTGTGTGACAGAGACAGTGCCAATCCCTGCCTGCTGCCTGGCCAGGATTTGCAGGCAGAGGCATGAGTGCTGATGTTTCTGAAGTGCATCGACACTGAGAGCCAGGGAAACATGCAGTGTGCCAGTGTGGAGCTCTGATAAGCTGCTCCTGGCTCAGAGCCACGACCAAGGAATAGTGGCACAGTTCTGGATCAGGGATTGACCCACATTCCTGCTTACATGATAGCTAGGACAAATACTCCTCAGATAAATGCATGGTGGCCATTATTCTCTGAGGACAAAGACAAACTTGTTATCTGTGTGACCATATTGATGAAAGCCATGTTCACTTGCTGCTTCTGCTTCTGCCAGGAGGGGAAGTGGTCTGACAAATGATCTAAAACTTTTTACAGGCATTGGGCAACACACTGAGACCGTTGCTCCTGAATATTTTAACTCTGACAGTAAGTGACAAAGAGCCTTATTTAGTTCCTGTAGCTCTTCATCTTCACATCTGAGCACAGTCTTGAGAAGTTAATGTTAACACAATTCATTCTCTGTGTGGGGCCTTAACAGACATTTGTGACCAGCAGGCGCCAGTTCACAGATGCAAAAGGAAAAGGTGAAAGAATGTTCTCTAGAGAACAGTTGCCAAGCATGCTGGGAGTAGATCCCAAATCCTGACACCATCTTCATTGTTAGATAATCATCTCCCTAAAAACAAGGAACATCTGGGGGTTTATAAATATATTTGATTTAGTATGGAGTTTTTAGTAGAAAAGGGAAAAGGAAATCTCTTTAATTCATGAGTTGACATTATGGCTACTTACCAAATTATCTCTCAGTGTCAGCAGATGCATCATCCTTAACAGCTACAAAATCTCCTTTGGATTTAATCTCTTATCTTGGTGCCAGCAGGAAGTGAGAACGGTGGACATTTCAACAAGCCAGCTCCTCTTATGTAGTCCTGCTCAAGAAACATTTATACTTGTCTCTCGAGGCCACAGATGCTGTTTGCAAGACAGGCAGGGCTACCAACAGGATCCAGCATGAGGAAATAAATTTTGAGCCAATTCTGTTGTAATACAAAGTTAACAGTGTGGTTTTAAGCTACAGAGACCAAGAAATTCAGTATTAGATGTTCCTTAGGATAGTTTTCACTTGCTCCTTCTGGTGACAACATTGAGAAAATAATACCCTTTTTTGACAAGCACATGTTTGTAATTAGAACTAAACTGCATATGGCTTGTCATTGCAACCTAATTGCAGTTACATGGTACAGAAAGAAGTTACTAACAGAAATCTTCTGTTTACATATGCCTGAATCCCCCTGGATTACATTCCCACAGAAAGAATTGTGCTTAACCATAAAAAATACTCCAAATACGTATTAACTGGGTTGGATTGTAGCTTTTTTAAGAACCAGAAGGAATGCCACAAAAAGAACAGGGTGATGTGCATTGATGTAATTTCCTGAGCTTCCAGTGGCTTGTGGACTTCTGATGGAGGTGATACCTCCTGTTTGGTCTGGGCCTTTTAGGATGGTCATGTTTGGTAAAGCAGCAGTAAAGGAATGTTTTTAAAACTTCCTGGCTATAACAAGAGATATTTTATCACAGTATTCTTATGATGTAGTGCCTCCAACAAG
This sequence comes from Pitta sordida, assembly GCA_013390025.1. Lineage (NCBI taxonomy): Eukaryota > Metazoa > Chordata > Aves > Passeriformes > Pittidae > Pitta > Pitta sordida. The sequence continues at coordinate 270,023 of WEKX01002389.1, forward strand.
AAAAAAAGTGTTTTCTAGATGGTCAGTGTTGATGCAGAGGGAAAACTTCCTCATTTTTTGTTCAGTTTGCTTTCTTTATATCCCTCCTGCAGAGTCTCTTGTGCTGCTTGGAGTATACCCAGATCTGAGCAGGCTTTTAGAGTACATAGATCAAACTTAAAGATACTCTCATCTTTGTGAGGATAAAGACTATTTTGCATCCTGTTACGAGGGGGAAAAGACATAGTTTCAGCCTTGGAGGACCATCTGGACTGAACAAAATCCTACTTCATTAAGGCATTAATGACATTTTACACTTAGTAAGTCAAATAATTATGACCAAAGTAGCCCAGCACTGGCTGCCTCGCTGCTCTGCCCCACCATAGATGCTCATCACTTCCCTGAAGATCAGTGTAGAGCGTGATGTGTTTGCCATCTGTGAGTATTCCATTCCTTCTGTGTTAGTATCCTGGCTACACTTCTGTAAGGTCACTCACAAAGCACGTGAGATGGATTAGGTGGGATGGAGACCATGTGTAGCACTACAGATACCTGAGTGTACCTCTACTCATGGGAGATGAGCCTCTACTGAACTGCTGCTTGGTTACAGCAAACTGAGCCTGACTCACGCTCTGTGAGGGTGAAGATTTTGGTTAGATTTCGATCAATTCCTCTGGATTCAGGGGTAACAGGGCCAACCCTGCACACAAGGAGTCCCCTTCTGCAGCAGAGGTATGCAATCTGCCTTACTATCCTTAGAGGTGCCTTGTCCTGGTTCCACTCAGGACAAATTCCAAGTTGCTGTTTGGCTTTCAAACATAACTATGCACCAAAGCTGAAAGACTCCATTATCCCTGGAGACAGGAGGGAGAATATGATGTCCTGGTGTGAGGCAAGGAAAGTGGGTTTCTTTTCTTTATCCTGTAAGTTCTCTGACAACAATCATGAGGTGTGTATGTGTGTGTGTGATTTTATTTCTACATGAACACAAAATTGCTCTAATTAGGAGGGAGGATCCTTGTATTTTTATATGCTAAAACATTTGATTAATTATTTTAATAAAGAGACAGAGGAACTCTGAAATTCACTGCCATGTGCTCCAGTACAATCCAGTATCACTGATACAAATGTATCTGCCTTACCCATAGTGCTTGTAGTTGTAGTAACCACTCCATTGAGGAAGTATTTGTGCCCTGTGAGTGTGTTGACACTTGTAACATCTGTAACTGTTCCGCTTCTAAAGCTGTGGGTTTCATCCCTGTGACTCTGTATCAGCCTTTTTGTTGTCTACCAAGAACAGACGTGCACATACGCAAAAAAAAAAAGACCATTTTGCTGTGTCTGGGGGGGTGTGGCCCTGGGGCAGATACTACAGATGTTTGTTGTGGAGTAAAAACTTCCTGCCTGCCTGGGGAGCAAACAGTCCTGTGGCTCAGGTTGGGATGGTGTGTTGTATTAGGAGGGTGACACAATGGGATACTTGCTCTTTTTCCATTCTCTCATGGAAATGTGTATTTGTTCTCTCTTTGTGTAGCTTCTCAATTCAAAATAAAAATCACCCCAAATGGAATTCTTGTTTCCGTCTTTGTTTGGAGAAGATCTGGCCTTTTAGTTGGTCAGCCTTGCACAAGATGGGACCTCCTGGTGGACCAGACTCTTAGGCTCTGTCACCCAGGCAAAGACTCCTTTGGAAATGCCTCTGAGTGAGAATTGTGCAACTCAGTATTTGGTTCCACGTTCCCAGACCATGCCTTTTGTTGGAACGCTGGTGTCTCAGCATATCCCTTCCATTTAACCCCTTCCCTGGAGGCCTGGGAGTGCCTACTCAGGGTGGTATTTCTCCAAGCCCTCAGCACAGGTACTCAGCCATCAAGGGGCTTTGGGAAAGCCTGGATTGGTGGATGTGCTGTAGTGATGTGTGTTAGGGCGGAGTAGAAGAGCTGACAGACTGCTGCCTGTTCTGCCAAGCAAACGGACTGTATTCCCTGGAGGAGGAGTGAGAAGTGTGAGTAATCATCAGCAAATCCTTTTCAGTGGGACACTGGGTTGGTAACTGGAGAAGGTATTTCAGGGTAATTTTACACTTGACATACAGAGTCCATCCGAGCAGTGTGTTTGTTTCAGAATTGAGGGCCTGGGTTTTCTACAGCTTTTCCATTAAAAGCTTATACATCTCCATAGGGTGGATTTTGTCCTGAGATGCACGTGCACATAACATCATAAGTCCTGAAAAAAACTTCCACTATGTAAGTGTTGTTTGGTTAGTTTCAAGCATTAAACTCTGGTCCCAGAACAAATAAACAAGGGTGCAGAATCTGCAAAAATTGCAAGCACCAGAAGAAAGCACAATTTGAAGGACCTGGCTATTTATAACTTAAACATTGTAACTGGTGTTATGTCCTTGTATGTGAATTTTACAAAACCATCAATGTGGTAGTTTCCAAAAGGCATATCTGACTCCATGGTTGTGTTTTTGGCTTCTGACTTTCTAGCTGAACCCAGAGGAAGTACCTGAAGGAATGCTAGAGCAGCAAGACATCCTTTGGAGCCACAGCCTTGAGCCATCAATAGGTCACCTTTGTATACAGGTTTTATGATATCTTCCGTGGTAAGTGGTGGTTTGTCAGAGTGACTCTCCATTTGAAACCCATGAAGCTTTACAGGGAAATGTGGAGTGATTGCTTGTCGTTAATGAGAACTGAGTCAAGCCTTAGACTGAGTCCCAGCTGACTCCAGCCAGACATTATTAGCACTTGCTTGGCATTATTATTGATAAATAAATAAAGGTTCCTATTATATTTCTACAAAGATATAAAGTTGGAATAAGTTCTAATTGAAGGTTAATGATTTTATTCTGGTTTTCTACCATCACCTACAAATCTGCCAATCTGCCCACCTGCTTTCCTTTTTTTCTTTTTGGTTTCTTTCTTTTTTTTTTTTTTTTTTTTAGGAAAGAAAAATGTTTTTTGGAAAATGCTCCTCACTTCTTTCTAAGGATTTCTAGGCAGGCAACACACATTCCTCTAGTTCACATGAAGAAAATAATTTAAAAGTAAATTTATTACAAAAGCCACTGCTATTATTGTAACTTAATATTTGCAGAGGAAATCCAATTATGGCTGAGGAACAGATTAGTCCTTTTTTTTAATTCCCAGTTTGTCTGATTAAGATAGATATAATTACAGGGAAGTGCTTTGTGAGTTAGTTAAATGCTGCAAAATGAATGGTTTGACTGGGACAGGTGGTGTGGTACAGCTGCACGAGCTGAGCATCTTTAAAATAGGTACATTTGTTGAAAGTCAGATCTCTCCTATGTCCCTATTACTAGCATTGAAGTGAGTATCATTGAATCATTGTAGGAGATCTTTCAGAAGGGGAATATGGTATTTATTTACATTTTAAGCTGATTTGACCCACCTGCATTCATTTTCTTAAAGATTTCGTTCACACTCACAAGCAATAAGATGTGGTTGTTTGGTCTTGGTCACAATCTTAAGTGCATTTGTGTGCAAGATACCCCACAAGGGGTGATGGCTGTCAATTCTTCAGTAAACCTCCCAATTTGGGGACAGTTCCTTATTAGTCTTTAAGAATCAATAGTTGTTTTTTGATGATGCTCTGCTGCCTGGGAATGGGAGATGTGATGTACTGCCATCCTCCTGCTGTCAGAGAGGAGGCTCTTCTCCAAGTGAGTTTTTTGTGCTGTGGTTTTAGTAGTGGCACAGATTATTAGTCTCAATTTTTTTGCTGAGAATGGTGTAATTTGTTATAAATTCCAGCTGCTCTTACCCACCCGACTCCCCACTCTGCTATTTCTTCTGATGCTTACACAAACAAGATCTTCATTTGTACCAATCCCAGTATTTCATTTACAAATCTCTGTGCCCACCACTCGTTCCTGCAGATCCCTGGCTCCGGTTTTGAAAAGCCTCTCAGTTCTGCTCAAGACAACACAAAAATGAAAATGAGCCAAGATATACCAGCAATTAGAATGAAAAAGAAATCACTCATGCTCTCCACTGAAAGCAGCAGTAAAATCTCACATTTAAAAAGTAAAATTAATTCCATTTATTCATTGCCCATAATGATTCACATTAATGAAAAGCAGCCACCACCTCTCGACCCTCTGGCTCCTATTTCTTTCACAGCAACGTATCTCCTTCATCCAAGAAGAAAAGCGAAGTGTCTGCACCACACCAACTCTGTCACATTCACCCTCCTCTGTACCGCCGAGCCCTGATCTGCAGCTGTGAGTATTTTGGAGGTAAGGAAAGGCTTTGGGGGAAAATAACCCCCTGAAACACCTGGCTTTTGTGGCTATGCCTGCTCTTGCTGGTGTCTGGCCAGGCTGTGTGTGTAATGTGGTGTGATGGTTACATCGTGTGGCCAAAAAGGAGAAGTGCAGTTTCTAGTTGACTTTTTCCAAACCCTGCCACTCAGTCCAGCTAAGCAAGCAAGTGGTAAAAGAACGCAAATTGCCCAGTTGCCAGCACTGGGGGTCACTGCTCTGTACTTCTGTGTTGATGCTAAAATTCGTGTCACCCAAGTTTTCCCTGTGTTCTTCATTAATACTGCCTTACAGGTTTCATTTGTCAGCTGTCATGTGTGTGCTTAAGTCATATTTTTAGATGCTGCTCCAAAATCAGGAAGAAAAAGCAGCAGCCACCTTTTTTTAGGAAACATTCAGTAATGGTGCAGTAGTTGCCATGATGATCTAGAAGCATGATGGAAAGTTTGTAGGTTTTTGTGAGTCTTCTCATGGCTTCTTATAAAGCTTCTTTTTAGCTTCTTTAGCTCTTTTTAGCTTCTTTATAGAAGCTAAAGCAACATGGCTGAGCTTGAAGCTACTTAATTAGACACTACAAGAGCAGCTGTCCAGCTGAATGACTGGATTTCTCAGGAGCCTACTGTGGGTCCGGGACCATAAGTAGCTAATAAGTTACACAAATGTGGGAACAGAAAAATCTGCAGGTCCTACCTGAAGAAGGTCTGGAAAAATGGGAAAGCTTAGGGCTGAAATTCATAGCAATATCAGAAAAGGTGAGAGAGAGTGAGTCTGGGAAATGGAGGATGTTAAAAATTAATCTGAGTAAGAGCAACTAACTGCACTAATACTGGTGGGAAGTGGTAGGATTAAATTAAGGAGCAGGATCAGGAAGTCATGGAGCAGTCAGAAGGAGTGAATAAGGCAGATACTATACCAGGGTGTGTAAGCCTGGACTACTACACCAGTTCTGCCTAAGCATAGGCCAAGCCCATGCTGGAGTTTTGGACCATGTTCAGATTCAAAGAAATGTGGCCCAAAGAGTGAGAATCAATAGAACAAGGGGAATGGTCCAAGATGTGAAAATCCTGACCTCTGGGGAAAAGAAATGGGTTGCTAGCCACAAAAAGAGACAAGACAAACACCTGCAAACACCTTCGGGGATGGCGGGGGGGACAAGTTTAGGCAGGGCAAAAAGGCTGCTGAGCAGTTTGTATGAAGACAGATTAATTTTGCTATCAGTGCTCTGGGAACAAATAGGTTTGGTCCAACCCCTGCTTTTACTGACATCTCATCCATCCCAAATATTTGCATTGCAAGACTGAAATTTGATGTTGAAGATAGTGCAGATGCTATGCAAGAACATATGGTGCACCTCCAGGCTCAGGTTTCATGGCAGAGTGTTGACTGTCTGGCTTGTAGCATGAAACCCTTCAAGGTAGAAAGAAATAACAAGTTGATGTGCCAAAAATTCTGGATAACAGCAGGTTACCAGTTGTGGACATATTAAAACTCTGGATACATACAGCTGGTGTTCATGATGGATCCAGTTCTGTACAAAAACATAGATATTCCCACCAAGAAGGTAGCTTCTCATAGACCAGAAATATGCTGCTTTCAAATCTGATCATCATAAACGAGCTCTACTTCACATCATAGTTATGGGGATTACTGCTGAATTGTTGCATCCACAGATGTAGAGATATCCTTTGTCTTTGCTGGAAAAAAACAAGTCTGAAAGAATCCCGAAGTCTCCAATCAGTGAGAAAATATCCGTGCTAGTCTTTGCCAGCCTTGAGTGACTTTGGGTGGGAGTTTGGCCAGGTTTGACCCTGTATTATGGATCAAACGAGCCAGTGTTTGTTCAGCAAAGTTCCTGACAAAGAGAGCCAGATTTTAGCAGAAGAAAACCAGTATTGTTCCCCATAATTTTTAAAATAATCTCTCCTTTCAATCACCAGTTGATTCCTCTCCTTCTTTATTGACACCCCCCTCAGCGTGGAGCCCAAGGAAAGGGGAGAGATTTTGTGGCTCCTCTGGCTCTTCTTGTGGACATCCTGGCATTTGTTGATCGGAGGCGGAACAGGACACAAACCTTTCCTGCCGGGGCCGAGCCTGCAGCCGGGTGCTATTCAGCTCCCAGAACAATGCCTGGCAGCTTGAGAGTAATTCAAACCGGCTAAAAACAGCCGAGCCTGGCTATGAATCATGACCTATCCGTATCTGCTTCCGCCTTTCCACTCGCCTGCAATCAGCACGGCCCCTCCTGGCAGGCAACCGACTCCCTGGAGAATAAGAAATAAACAACATTTTGAAGGGCTTTTCTTTCACTAGGGTTTTGCCTGTGTGAATTCCAACAAAAAGACAACTTGCAGAGGGATGTGCGGCCCACTGGAAGACCTGCTGTAACGTTCATCAAAGAATCCCCAAATATAGAAATATTACACAGGAACTGAGAGGATCTGGGCTTTCTCTTGGCTGTGAGTTCCTCTGAGAGAGTTCACCATGTTATACTGCAGTGTTACTGCTCTGCTTCTCGAAGCAGCCCTGCAAAAGATATTCCCACTGCTTTTCTCTAGGGAGAAAAAGCAAGATCCTTCAGGATGTAAATGAGGCTGGCTCTGTTGAGTTCATCAGAACAAACCCAGGTCTCAGCCATTCGGAATCTGGACCATAATACAGGGGTGGGCAGAGCTGGAAGGGCCGTGGAGTGTTGCCAGCAGACTGAAGCATTAGCCAGGGATTTGGTATCCCTTACCCTGCTGCCAAATTTATGAGCAAACCCAAGATGTCCCTTCAATCCTTCCTGGCCTAAAGCTGGGAACAATGTTGTTCACAAAGTGCTTCATTAGGTAACTGACCTCTAGGAAACCTCAGCCTTACCTAAGAAATAAGCTCCAGCAGCAGGTGACATGGACAAAACCCAGAAACAGCAAATAGCAACAAAGGGAAAGGTTTGTGTTTTATACAGGTCATAGGAACACATCAGGATTATGTCTGCTCCACCCTGGCCAGGTACAAAGCCCAGAGCAGCCTGCTTCAAAGTGTGGCACGAGCATCTTCCCAAAAAAGCTGCCCCAAGGGCAGGGCATGGCCGGCATCCCACAGGGATCCCACCGGGACAGACTCCGGAGGATTTCCTCCGCTGCACGGGACGGAGGTCGTGCACAGGGACCTCCTCCTGCGGCTGTGCTTAGAGGACAGCAGGATCTATCCTCCCCTGCACGGGCAGGGGATCGCGCAGGGTCAGTTCGAGTGGATTCCCGCCCATGGAAAACAGGCAGTAACGCCTAGAGAGGCGCGGAGGCCGCGGGGCACAGCCGAGCCCCGGGAAGGTCACCGGGCGGGACACACGGAGCCCCTCAGGCGACAGCGGGGCCCGGAGCGGGGCCCGGGCAGAGGGGCGTNAATCCCGGTTCCCGGGGTGTCGGCGACCCTTCAGCCTCGCTGCCTTTTTTTCTTGTCTTTTTTTTGGTCGACTGCCGTTTTTCTTCCAGCCGCCGAGAGGCTTTTCGGGCGGAGGAAAGGAGCCGAAAACACCAACCCGCAGGTCCCGCGGGCCTGGGAGGCGAGAGCGGTGTGTTCCCCCCTCCACCCCCCCGAAATGCTCTGCAGACAAACCGGAGCTGCGGGGAGACGGGAATTCCATCAGGCAGGCGGTACCCGCGGGCGGTGGGAGTCGCCGCTCCGTGGGATAGAGCCCTCCTTGTCCGCCGGGCTTTGGGGCTGAGAAAGCTCCGGGATTGCTTTTCAGGAGAGATCCCTGCGGGCCTTCCTTGCTGGAATGAATGAGGCAGCCGCTGTTCTTATCTGTTCCCGAAAAACGCGGCCGCGGGTCCTGTTTCTGTGTCGCTGCCGAGACAATTGAGGGCTCGAGTGTAGCTGGGATTTTTGGCTGTTTCCCAGGGGGTTTGAGGCCAGTGGAAAGTCTCCACCGTGCCCAAGGCTGTGGGCGTGGGTCCCTCTTCAGTCCTGCCCGAGGATCTGGGATTGCGCCTTCCCGCCCCGAGGGTTGATCTTGGTGCGTCGCCGCCGCTGAATTTTGGTGGGTTTGTTGGAAAATGGTGAGAGAACCTTGTTTTCTGGATGCTGGTGTGGTTGGCAGTCGCACTGAGTGGCAATAGCGTGTTCACTTTGTTGTTAAGTGCGACTTTTTGTTCAGTGTGTGGGACGTGTGTGACATCCAAGTGTGGTTGGGTATCCAGGTTCCCCTGAAGTTATTTGGAATCAGCTGCCTGAATTAGAGGCTTACGGAGGTGTGGTGGGATCTCTTTAAACGCCCTCACAAATCCTGAAATAAGCAGATTTACTCTCACCCGTGTGTATTGGCAGGTTTCCTGGTTTCTCTTTAGCTTCCAATTAGCTTCTGGAGATTTAATGAACCTGTGATCCAGCACTTGCTCTTTTCTTTCGAAGAGCAGTCGCATCACAGAAATGTAAATCACTTCATGCTGTCTCCATGGGATAACAAATGTACTTAAGTTCTTGGTATTCAGCCTTTGCCCTCCTGCACGCAGTTAGGAAAATAACAGATGAGTGACCTGTAAGTTTTATTTTATGTTGCTTAACACATGCTTTTCAGATTTAAGGTCAGGGTTCTTTATGTTTTTTTATACTTGTTTTTATTGGGCTGACACCTGACCTGAGCCACTAAATCTGATGGAGTTAACAATGTTCAACATCCCTTTGAATTTAACATGACATCTTCTTAAAAATAAAGTGGTACTGAGGGCTATTATTAATTACTGCATATCCACTTCAAAACTTTAAAGGCTGCTTTGACGCCTTGTTAGACTTTTCTTTCTTTCTTTCTTTCTTTCTTTATATGCATTTTTAAAATCACTACCCGCAGCACGAGTAGGTTTATTGATTATTGTAACTGTGCCTTTTTGCTTGGGTTTACAGCCTGTCTGAGGACAAAAAGAGAGCAATGCCATCCATTTCAGGGGACATGATGGGCTGTCCTGGGTCGCAACTTAAGCCCTCGGTGGGGGAGTCCCGGTGTGGGCTGAGGGACGGGGCTGGCAGAGCTCAGGTTCGCCCTCTCCGCAGCTGCTGCCGCGCCGAATGTAGCCGGGCCCTTGGGGCGGGCCCAGCCAGCTGCGGAGGGCTGGGCTGGGCTGGGGACTTGGTCTCCGCCGCTCTTTGTTCCCATGCAGCGGCTCTGCCCGTGGGACAACCCCGGCTGTGGGAGGGGCGGGTCGTAAAACCCGACGGTGACGAAAGAGCTGACGGAGGGAGTGAGTATCAGCTTCTTTCCCACTTCCAAGTATTGTTTGGGAATGCTTGGTTGCCTTTTTTCCCCCCAATTTCTTTGCAATTGAGTGTGCTGTTGATGCTCCCTTATGGCCTCTCTGTTAGCACTGGTTGGGTGAGTCGCAGTAAAACCATTCTGTCGGTGTTTCCCTACTGCTGGCACTCTGGTTTGTGCTGGAATTGCTGGGAGAGGCTGTACCGGTTCTCCTTGATTTGGCATCAGCTCCTCACTCAAGCCCAGTGTGGGGAGCAAAAAAGAGGGAGGATGGAGCATCTCCGTGTGTGGAGCACCCGGGGCTCAGGCTTTGAGTGTAGAAACCTTCCAGCTTGGAAGGTTTTGCAGCAGATGGACACACTGGCCTTGCACAGCACACTGGGAAGTGTCATCAGCCAAGCATGTACTTCCATGGATTTATGTCACAGAGAGTTGATTTCATGAGTTGAGGTAGAAGTTGCAGGTTTGAGTTTTACAGCCTCCTACCTCCCCCTCTAACTTTTTATATCTACTTCTTGCTTGCTTCCATTTCAAGGTTTTGAGTTTGTGTCTTTAAAAAAACCCTCAACTTTGCTGAGTTCCTTCAGGGCTTGGCTGTGCCAGTGGGTGCTTTATGGTGTCTCATTTGGGCCCAGTGACCTCCTGGTGCACAAACTGTTGGCGAGACTGGCCATTAATTCAGGACTCTCTGCCATTAAGGGGTAGAGCCCAGGTTTGTTCTCAGCATGGCCAGGGCTTTAGTTAAATTTTCCCTGTGTGTCACATCCTCAAAACCAGAAAAGGCTGCTGAGATGTGAGGGTTTGCTCCTTCCTCTGTCACACTTTATGAATTTTGTGGTCTGACCCAGATCATGCTTAAGCTCTTTGTTGTTAGGCAATTCAGTTACTGTTCCTGTGTGCTGTGTATTCCAGAGAGCCTGAGGCTCAGCATCATCCTGTGGAAGAAGTCCTGCCCTGATGGCTTTGGATGTGGGAAAATGCCTTTCTGGAGCTTCTCTGAGTGGGAATGCCAAGGACAATGGTAGCTGGGACTGCACAGAGCAGGAGACAGACTGCCTAGAGCTGGCAGACACCCTGCACCAACTTTTAGGGGCAGAGGAACCCAAGCCCAGCCCACAAAGGACAGAGAGCATGGCAATGAGCAGACACAGTCACCTGGCCACTGGTGTTACCCAGGGAGGCTCGAGCTGCCTCCCAGAAGTGTCTACAGCATCTGCACCCGGATTTCCCACAGCAGGAGCAAACATCTCAGAGAAAGAGACATTAATTTATGGAGCTGGTGATGATGGGGTTGTGCCTCATCGTGGGAGCCGCTGGTCCCTCGCCTCAGAGGAACAGCAGGTGAGAGGGTGAGAGGTGTTGCTGCACCACTGGGAGTTCCCAGGTGAGGTGGGGACTTGTTTGTTGGGGCTTTCCATCTTTTCCAGCCAGAGTGTGCCCATTCCTGCCATAGGCAGTGGGGAAGGGCTTGGGTTCCAATACCCAGAGTGTTGCTTCTATTCCGGTATTGCCACTGCAGAGCTGGAAACTCGCTCGGGACAGTGATCCTTAAATAAATGCCTCTTGCTGTCAAGTGACTCCTGCAGCTTCCCAAGTCCTCAAGATGCCTTTCCTTAAAAACAAGCCCCACTCCGGGCTCTGAGCAACAGAGCTCCACTTCCAGCCTCAACTCATGGCGCGTCCAGGGCTGGGCTTATATCTCCATATCCCGGCACAAAGGAGCATTTTATCTGGACACTTGGGTTCATTTGATGCATATCTCTCTCTCCCGTTCCTTTTCCACCCTGTCCTTGAGCAGGTGAAGGCATCAGGCTGTTGGGACCCAGCACCCAGTTCTGCAGAGGAGACCATCCATGCTGGCAGCTGCCGCGATGCCCATGTTGGCTGTCGGAGACAAAGTCTGGGAGCTCAATCCTCCTTTCCCTCCACCCCAGAGCTCCTAAAGCCCCAGACCCCGCCCAGCCCCAGGAGTGCCCTGCAGAGCTGCTCTGTGCTGAGCCTCTCCGCTCTGTCTTCCGGAGAAAACGGCCTCTCCGAGGAGCCGTCGGGAAACTTGCCAGCCAGAACGGACGTCCCTCCTCCTGTGGCCGCCGCAGCCACCCGGGATCTGCGCTGCCGACGGGATGCAGCAGAGGGCAGGGCCCCGTGGGCTCCTCGGCTTGATTACCGCACCACTGTGGAGAGCATCCGGCAGGTATCTTCCTGCCGAGCCGATTACTGGGCCTGTGCCATTCCGGATTCATTGCCCCCGTCCCCAGACCGCCGCTCCCCCCACTGGAACCCCAACAAGGAATATGAGGACTTGCTGGATTATGCTTATCCACTGAAGCCGAGGTACAAGCTGGGAAGGATGCCGGAGCCTTTCCTGCACGACTCGGGAATAGGTTTGGACAGTTTTTCTGTTTCTCCTGAGGGGACGCTGAGGTCCACCAGCATCTGCGGCGGAAGTGGGCAGGCTTGGGGAAGCAGGGGAAATGGACATTGGGAGTTTGTGGCCTCTGCAGGGAGATGCTCCACCCCGGGGCCTGGAAAAAGAGGCTGCTCAGGAACTGATTTGTACTGTGAACCTTCACCTATTGCCAAAGCATCCTTTGCAAGAAGTGCTTCTTCTCGTCCATCCAGAGGTTTTGTTAAGGATGCAGTGATGGAGTTAGCTGGGCCAAGTTTACCTGCGTGCCCTGCTGTGGGTGGGAGAAGCTGGAGAACCAGAGAACCTTTCCCAAGCCTCAAAGGGCAGGCAGAAAGCACTGATAGGTTTCTACCTACCACAGGTGTGCTCCCCCTGAGGAAGGAGTGGGAGGGTGATGAAGAATTTCTTTCCCTGCCTCCAAGATTGCAGGAGCTGGAAAGGCTGGCTCAGTTTTTGTCCAATCTTTCCTTAACTGTAAGGACACCTGGGCATGACCACCACAGCCTGCCACGTCACAGGCAGCCCCTTTCGTCCAGGTTGGCTCTTTTTGGAGAAGCAAGTGGCAGGGATGATAGAGGGAATATTGAGGGTTATGCTGGGCGGTGGCAACCCTGCAGCTCTCGAAAGCCCAGCTGGGAGGACTCAGAATCGTGTGGCTGGATCCGTAAGGATTCTCCCCAGGGGTTTCATCTACCAACTGGTCTCATGGACACATTGGATGGGATGTACCTAAATGAACCACGGGTCAAGTGGCATCCGAAGAGGAGCCAGCAGAATGAGTCCCTTGTCCAGTGTGTTAAGGTAGGCTGAGACCAGGAATTAAGTTTATCATGGGAACATCTTGCATAAAATGTGCCTGTCATTATGGCACAATTAATTAAGGCTTCCTCCTTCTGCATGATGTGTGCTGCCTGGCAGCTGGTACTAATTTATTCAGGGGGGGATCACTGGAGCAGATAATTCCTTCTGATGGAGCAGGAGCCTGTCTTGCTTTTCCTGGGGCTCAGGATCGCAGGGCCAGCCTTGGTGGGGATGTGGCACTCAGTTTCCCCATCCTGCAGAGCTGCTGCACCAGGGAAGAGGCAAGAGCTGCAGCAACTCTGAGAAGTTTCCTGATTATTTTGTGAATTCCTGTATTTCATGGCCATCCTGCCACCAGCGCTCTTCTCCCTGGCCAGCTGACATTGCCCCCCCATCTTCCTCTCCATCTCCTTCCCCATCCATCATGCTGGGATTAATTTGGAAGCAATGTTGGGCTGTTTGCAGGAGATAAATGATTGTCATGCACTTAGCTGCCAACCCTTCTTGTTATGGGAATAACTCTGCTGATTTAAAAGGTTTTTTTCTATATCTGTCACCCAAAATTGCAGTGTAAGGGGAAAGCAGCTCAGCTTTATAGTAAAGCCCTGACTCCTGAGGAGCAGGAGCAAGGCTTGAGTCTGGTTTCAGTGCCAGCAGAGGCCCCTGGGTTTCCTGCAGCATCTTAAAAAAATAATCCCTTACCAAGACGCTTTAAAAATAAATGAAAGCACTTAATTGAACGAGACAAACCCTTGGGGAAAAGCAACTGCAAATTAGCTGCACGGTTCTGGTGAGGAGGAGAGTGTCTCTTGGGCTGGGAGGTTGTGGAGGCCAACCTTTTCCTTCAGCCTGAGTACTACCAGTTTCCAGTACCTCTCCATGCAGACATTTCATGGTGACCCTCAATTCTTGCCACACAGTGAGTGGTGGGGCCGTTTAAGGAGTTTAAGTAGGTTTCTGCCTTTTTTCCGTTGACCTTTTTTTTCCCAAACTTAGGGATGTTTGAGTGCCGGGGAGGAGAGAGGAGCAGGGAGCAGGTGCTTTCCAAAACACCACTGGCTCACCTTTCCTGTCCCTGCCCCCTCTCTGTTGCAGAAATAGAGTCATAACCCCTTTTTTATGCTTTGTTAAGTAGCTGTTTTGCTGCCAGCTGGAAGAGCTCATTGGTTGGCTGTACAATGTGGTGGATGTCACCAACAGCTGGGTGCCCCCCTTGCCAGAGGCTGGGAGTGTGACAGCGTCACTGCACCGCTACCTGGTGGGTATGGCCACACCCTTGGGTGTGCAGAGACAAACCTGCTCCTTGGGCAACCTGCCACACGTGTGTCTCTTCCAAAAGCCCTTTTAAGCACTTCTCCTTTCCTTGCCAGGAGTTCAGGAAGGACGTGGCCAACCACCGGAGCCTGACAGAGAGTGTGCTGGAGAGGGGAGAAGCTCTCCTGGACTGCATGGCATCGAGTTCACCAGGTGAGGAGGAAGGAGTGCTTGAGTGGGGCTGGTCATGGACACACTGGGGATGCTAGTATAGCATCTGACCCCCAAAATCCTTGGCTCTACGTGTTTGGAGGGGGCGAAGCAGTGGGAATAAAAAGGCTTTTACACCTCTGTTGCTGCTCAGAGACTTGGAGGTGAGGGGATGCAAAGGTTTGAAGCAGTTACTCCCAAATGCTTTTTTCTGCACCTGGCTTGACCCTGGCCTTGAGCTGTGCCATCCCTTGAGGGTGGTGGGTGTTTCTGCCTCTTAAGGGTTCTTTATGTTATCCCTGTGGCAGCACTTGGTTCTGGGATGCAGTTGGGAGATGCTTTTGTCCAGTGCAGGAGGGGGTGATTTTCACACTGTTTACACTTAGTGCATCCTGTGCTGGTGTCAGCAGCCAGTTTAGGGACACAGCCCAGCCTGGCTGGTGCCATGGCACACGTGGGACAGTCACTCTGGTCATTTGGTGCATCCTGCACCAGGGATTTCTAAAGCTGTAGCTGCAGTCACCAAAGAGGCTTTAGAGGTTTTCTTACCCAGTCCCACATGTTTCCCTTAGGACCCCCTATTTCTGCATATTCATTAACCTGGAACCTTCCATGCTGCTTCCCACCCTCTCCAAACTCTGCATCACAGTGTGGATGGGGGTGAACATCAGACTATTTCTGACACTCAGTTTTCTTTAGAAGTGTGCCTGGGTGAGTGGAGCTCTCCCTTTCTGCTTTTAGACATGGAATTATCACATTACTACCACCTCCATCCGTGTGTTTTTGTTTTTCAGCTCTGAAAGACACTCTGGGTTTGATTGCAAAGCAGTCAGAAGAGCTTGAAAGCCACGCAGAGCACTTGTACAAGTCCATTCTTGCTGCTGTGGGTCCCGTGCAGGGCAGGGACGAGGTGGAGGACAAGGGGCGTGCAGCACACAGCTGCTCCCTGGGTAAGCAGGGGGGAAAACCAGCCTTTCCACATGGGGGGAAGAGGGAAGGAGGCATAGGAAGAGGAACGCTCAAATTAGCAGACACCAGAGCCCATTATTATGTCTTTGAATCTGATGTTTGGAAGCCTAGAAAGAGGAGAAAGCAAGGGAGATCTCAAAATGGATGCCCTGTCCAGGGAAGAGCAGCATGTGGGTGACCCAGCTGATGAAACCTGAGTGTGAGGGGAGCGATGGCAGGTCCTGTCAGTCAGGGCTGGGAGACAGCAGCATCCAGCACAGGCACCTGCTCTCCCCAAATCCTTGCATAGCAGAGGGAAGAGGAGAAATGGATGGGGTTTTTTTCTTTTTATTTTTCTCAGAAATGTTCTGGTTGTCATATAATGGTGTGAAAGGAAGCAAGTGAATTCAGGTGTAAAACAGGGGCTAGAAAACCTGTTTGCTGATTTCTTGACCATCTTCCTTTCAATAAAAACGGAGAGATGAGTGTTTCAGGAATGCCAGCCTCTTGGAAGAGGGTAACTGTATCTCTAGTGTTTGGGGTTTGACTTTTTTAATTGATACCTCTACCCAGCTGTACTATACCATTGTGAGCAGCTGTGGAAGTAGAGCATCAGAGGTTTCTCTTTACTCAACTGCAGTCAAAGCACAGTAACAAACCCTCAATTCTATTTCAGGTGCTGCCTCTGGACTTCGTTAGCCCATTGGGGGAGGGCTGAGAAGAACTGCAGCAATCAATCACCAAACCCCCTCTTGCAGAGATGCCAAAATCTGTTCAGTGAGTCCACCTGGGCTTACTTCAGTGTGGGTCTGTGCCAAACAGGGCTTGAGAAAGGTGGATTGTACAGCAGGTGCTCAGCTGCTGGGATGTGTGGAACTGTGTAAGGAATGTACAGCTGGCCTTTTTCTGGTTTGTTTGTTTAACATAGCTTTCCTTTTTTTATTGAAGTGGCCTGTTCCGTGTGTCAGGAGCATGGAGTTTTTTAACTGAGTAATCCATAGTGTGTTGTGCAGCTCCCTACCAAGTAAAGCTGTGTGATTTTAATAGCCCTGTTCTCATGTTTTGTTTATCCTTGTCAAAAATAGGTGCCAGGAGCCAAGAAATAGCAACTCCTTCTGGTGCTTGGGAGCAAACTGAAGGCCTGTTTATAATCACCACTCCTTGCTCAAGCAGAGCCTATTTAACTTTCAGTTTTCTTATGCATGAACAGAAAAACCCAACACACTGAATGCCAGTCCAGTAATAAACAGGCAGGTACAGCCAGGGAATAACCTGGTTCTGTATAACCTGCTGTCATACAGGGCAGGTGCAGTTAGTGCTGTGCTGGTTTCCCCTCTGGTACTGCAGTTCACTGCTCACAGAATGTTCATCAAGGGTTTCCAAACCCTTTCTCTAACAAAGGGCACCTCTGAAGCAGCCTAACAAGGTAAGTGGCCAAAAAAAGTTAAGGGATGTTGGTACTTGGCTTTAATTAACCTTTAAACTAAATGGTGATCCAGCATGTTCCAAACATAACAAATACCTCACTTCCTCCCACTCCTGTGAACAGAGCACAGGTTCCTCACAAGTAGAAGGTGAAAGCACAGTTAACTGAAGCAGTTGTAACAAATACTAATTCATTGGTATTTGTGGAGGTTTTTTGATACTCTTCCGTGGCCTCAGCTTAAAGGGCACATGTGTTTGACCCATTATGTCAAGTATTTATTGTTTCAGCTCACAGGTAAGGGAATATGATGCCCTTTTCCAGGACTTCTAGGCCTGCTCTGCCCCCTCTTCACACGCCTCAGCCTGACAATCCTCAGCTTTCACTATTGAACAGCATCCACGACTGGGGGGAAGCAAATAACCACCAAACACCTGGTGTAGCCCATGTTGGTTTTGCAATGCTTTTATTACTGTGGATATTCACATTGGTTTGGATAGTACGGAGCAGACATCTGACAGTGAAGTTCATTTGTGCACTCTCTGAAGGGAGTTCCACTCTCACCGCCCCTCCCTCTGCTTCACTTCCTGACCCCAGCAGCACTCACTGCCACTCCTGCTCTCCAGGAGCAGCCACTCACAGTTATAATGAATTATACCAACAAGCACATCTCTACTAGAAAGCACATCACTTTATTGTGAAGGTCTCAAGTGGAAGAGTTCAACTTAACCATGACAATACTTTATGTATTACAATTGCCTGTTGATTTATGCAACTATGTTGAAGAAAGCTGTTAGCCAAAGTCACCCCCCACCCCCCAAAAAATAATCAGAGGATATTTGCACCAGTTTTAGTTTATACCTCACAACATACCTAGGCTATATTTTTACTATCACAGGGTGTATTTACTACTAGGGGAATGTTACATGGTCTTTCAAACATGAGACTATTTACAGAATAGGCCGAACATTTGAGTTTAGATAAAGCTGAACAATTTTACATGTATAGGAAGTGTTATAGGCTAGCTTTCCTGTGGCTTTTAGCTAGACATCAGGCACTAATGATTTGATTAGCTCTGTACAAAGAATCACACACCATCCAAAACCTCTTGGCTGCTGGTTAGTTCCAAATTATTTGAGATAGCGCCTACTTGGAGCAACAGTCCGGTGGGGGCCCTGGCTGTCCCCGTCACCCTCCTGCTGCCTTGCTGCAGAACAGAATAGAAGCTAAGCTGTCGCACTAAGTCAGAAAAGTACTGATTAGAAGAGGATGGAATTAGTAGTATATAGAAAAGACACAATATACTGGTAGAAAGTTACACCTCCTCAAGGTTACGCTGAAATCACTCCTGTTAGGGAAATACTGTTCTCTCCCCTGCCTCACAAAGCTGACAGAATTCCCTACATTGAGGCCTTGAGAAATAAGTTAAGTTCCAAGACTAAGTTAGGGAGCTGTTGTACATTCAGAGTGCACTATGCCTCCATGAACATTGGCTGGGTGTTTCTGGTACAGCACACGTGCCTTAAGCACCATGACAGCTCAGGCTTTGGGGCCACAGCCACTGGCTGGAGTTGCAGGGAAGGGCTCTGGGTTAGAAGGTCTGAGAGCCATGGCTGCACACAGATATGTTTTGTGCACAATGCAAGCCTGATTTCCCCCTTAGCCATACAAATTAAGACAATATTTATCACCATACAGTTTGATATTACTTCCAATAAGTACAATATTTATTAAACATTTCTTCAGTTTTGTTACATATTGTGCAACAAATTACAATATTCTGCAGCCACAAATTATATGCAGAGTATGAAGAAACTATTAATCAGATAGTGTGATCTCTCCATTTATAATTCTACAAGAAGGAACTAGCAAATCAGATCTTACATATATCTTACTAAATTTTATGCATGGAAAGTGACAGACACTGTTGTGCTGTTTGATACAAAATGGCTAAACTTCATCTTCAGAAGACTAAACCTGACATCTAAACATGCCAATAGAAACATCAAAACAAAAATACATCCTAACCAACCACAGGAAACAGTCTGGTATCAGGAAAAGCAACAAGGATTACACGTTTATAAACCAGCACACAAAGGTTTAAAACAGTTCTGAAAATGAAGTTAGCTGTCTTGAGTCAAGGGAATAAAAAAAGTCAGTATTGACCATTTACAATCTCTGACCTTTGTGGAGACGGTAAGAATCTGTTGTAGTGCAGCTACATACAGTACAATTCAGGCAATTTTTTTTTTTTCACTTGGGTTCAGATTGCAAATTCATTGTTGTGAGACAAAAAGGGGGGAGGCAAGTTTTAGCAGCAACCTCCACTAGACTGCTTGACTGGAGTGCTCTGAATTTTAACATTAGACTTCTCTGCACCACCAGCTGTCGCTCCCGGGCCCATTCGTTTTTTAATCTCAGCAGCCATGGTCATGAAAGACTGTTCTACATTTGTGGCATTCTTTGCACTGGTTTCCAAAAAGGGAATTCCAAGAGAATCTGCAAATTCCTGCAAATGAAGAAACAGTGAACAGTAAGCTCATATACAGGTTCACACCTCACCTCCTTTCCTGGTGCACTGCTGGATAACCCAGGATTTCCTGGATTCCCCCCCACACTCCATCTCCAGTCTGACAAGAACCTGCAGGGCAGGGCTCATTGAGCTGCCCTGACATCTGTGCCACAGCACCTCCCTGCACTACAACCCTAGTGCATTGCACACCAGAGCAGGCACTCAACCAAGGAAATACATACCTTTGCTGTTGTATAGTCTACTACTTTCTTTGTGGTCAGATCACACTTGTTCCCCACCAACAACTTGTTGACATTTTCACTGGCATAACGGTCTATCTCCTGCAGCCACTGCTTTACATTATTGAAAGACTCCTACAAGACAAGACAACTGTGAGCAAAACCCTGGGAGAGGAAAGTTCAGCACTATCCATTTGGAAATCACCAGGAAAGGGCACTTAATGTGACTCACAACCACCTGAGAGAACTCTCTAATGCTGCCATCCCTGATGGCCTCAGGACAGAGCAGTCACTGCAGGCTCCTGAGCTGCTGCTCTAAGCCCTACACAATCAGCCCTTCCTGCACTCCTCCCCCTATTATTTTTCCCTGATCCATATCTTGAATATTCAAGAGCTTCTACCGTCTGGGATTCTTCTTCTTCCTCCTCCCACAGCAGAGAGACAGCACAAGAAGAATCCCACAAATTTACAAAGCACCAGGTGTTAGGAGCAAACTCCCTTGTTGCAGAGATGCTGGAACAATCTTTGACTCCAGAAATGCCAGACTGATTTCCCAGTTAGTGACTGATCACAGTTGTTCTTTTTCTACTGATTTCTACTAATTCAGGAAACTCAACACTTCCCTAAGTGCCCTTCAAACAGGACAACTGCACCAGTGATCTTCAGAGATCCTTTCACAGAAAACACTGGCTCAGTTGTATCCTGTGCACATGCTCACAGTTTTCAGTTCCAAATGCCAATTTTTACTGTAGACCAAATTTAAGTCCATCCAGAAATCTTTCAACAACTTCCATCAGTAATCCAGACTTCCTGCTACCAAAGGCAGGGTGAGAAGTATTCGCACAGAACAATCAATCAGTTACCTGCTCAGCAAGTTTGAGGGTAAGCCTAAGCCACAAGTTCCACTGCTCCTTTTATTTGTGTGTTCAGCCCCAGAATAGCACTGAACACACATTTGGCTTGATAAACCTTAATGCAGCCTGAAGAACCGTGTTGTCGTCTCTTTAAGGTGTGCCTACTTGTGAAATTCCTGGGTTTATTTACTTATCAGCCCGAGAAACTCTCCAGGCACAGGTTTAACACTTACCTGATCTGTAACATCATACACAACTATGATGCCATGAGCTCCCCTATAGTAACTGGAAGTGATAGTCCGAAACCTCTCCTGTCCCGCCGTGTCCCACTGCAAGGCAAGTAACAGGGTCAGCTTCCACAATTAACAGCCCCGAGGATCAGCCACATCCAAGGCACAGCTACAACTGTTTGCATCAAACAGGATTTGAGATCAAGTATTTTAGCTGAAAAGATTTACACTTAGCAGGCACTTTCCTGAAGTCCCCATGTGCTTGGTTTGAGCCAGGAGATCTCGCTGAGGAAAACATTAGGCAGTTTGACCCAAGGAGCAGGCCAGGTTCAGTGGTCACAAGAACAAACAGGGCTTGGTTAGGCATAAGATCATAGCTGCAGGTCCAACACCACCACTCCCTGCAATTTCCTTGGCACAGGAGCTCCAGCAAAACTATTTAAAGGCAGCAAATCAAACCAAACCTGGTTCCCTTCCCCTGCTGGGAGAGTTAAGGACTTGACCTCTTCCCCCACCCAGCACAGGAGCAGCACTCACCCAAACAGCTCCCTGGAGCCATGTCAGGAATAGGACTGGCAACATATTAGAAACAGCCAGACTCAGACAGAATTCAGCAGTAACAGCATTCCTAGTGGGCTGACCTATCCTCAGGACAGTTACATTGGCGTCTGGAGGCTCAGGCTTCCGGCTGTAAGCTGGACTCCTGCTCCACAACGTGGAATCCCTGAGTCATTGCTGTCAAGTCCTGAGAGCCTCTGCTTGAGCTGGAAGCAGTGGCTGACAAGGATTGTGTGACCTTGCACAGATACTGGATTTCATTACACCAATCACCCTTTTAGAGTGCTTCAAGATTAGGGAACTGCCAAGTCTCTTCCTCTGTTTATTCCAAGTCAAAGGCCAAAAGCAGAACCAGAAAGCACCACCCAGTGCCAAGGCAGACAGGCCAGTTACAACCCTGCGTGTCAGTTTTTCCATCCAGGTCAACAAAGCAGAGTTTCTGGGACAGGGCAGTGCAGCCTGCTCATCACAGCTGCTGTGGAATTCAGGCATCTTGGACAACTGTGTGTAATTCCTGCACTTACACAAATCCTTGCTAAACCAATTTTGACATGAGAGCTCTCCAGCACAGGATCTACTCTTTCAGGCAAATAACCTTGATAATAAGGATCCTTCTTCAAGGACAGGTCACAGGATATTCCGAGTTGGAAGGGACCCACATGATCATCTAGTCCAACTCCCAAGTGAACACCCACCCAGAGATCAGGCCCACAAGCACCATGGGAAGTCTTGGAATCCTGCAAGAACTGCCTCACCTCTTTCAACAGGGAAGATATCACTTACACTTTAATGATTAAAGTACAAAGATACCAGCAGTGATGAATAAAATTCTGTGTTCCCAATAGATTAAAGTACCCTGGAGTTGAGAAATATTACTTACTATCTGAAGCTTGATTGTTTTCCCATCTAGTTCTATAGTTCTGATTTTGAAGTCCACACCAATTGTGCTGATGTAACTCTCTGTGTACGTGTCATCCTAAGAGAAAGAGTGAACACAAGTCAAGCCAGCTGCACCTCTTCTGCAGTCACCTACTCCACTAATCACCAGGCAGACAAAGGGACCTCATTTCCTTGGAAAACCAGCTTGACCTCTCATGGCAAAGTCCAGGAAGCAACTAGGTACTTCCACCAACTATTTACTTTTCAAAAATGCCGCAAAGTTTTTAAAACAGTAAGTTTTCCTGCAAATCCTGTAACATTAAATCCTTGTGAACTGTGGTGTAAAAATTAGTCTTTGCTCATGTTGGCAGATTGAAGAGCTACTTAAAGCACTGTGGTTATTGAAACACATCAGATCTGTTTTCCTTTGATGGTTTTCCATCTGTTATTACACAGCAGAGGCTTTGCCTCAGTCATACTGAATTCACACACCTGGATTTCAGCCCCTCTGCTGCTGCAGCTGGTTCCTAAAGCAGGTTAGAATTACAGCTTGGTACTTCTGCCCTGAGCCTGTGTCAACACAGGAAGGAAGACACTTGCAGGGACAGGGCTGCAGTCCCCAGCAGGGCTAAGGCACACAGGAAGTGCTGCATCAGCCTGTGCTACCTTCTAGCAATTGTCAGCTTGGAGGAAGTTTCTATTCCTCAAGTACCCGCAGGACAGTACTTCACCTACAATATACCACAAAAGGCTTTACAGAACTAGTAGGTATCAGAAAAGCAAGGGATTTCTTTGGACTGTGAATGGAAGACATCTCATCCAAGTATGAAGTATTAAGCCTTTCAGAATGACATTTATTGCCTTAACATTTCAATACTCAGGAGGGTATGTTTGAAAAGCCTGAAGTTTAACCTACAGCCTGAAATTTAACACACTTAAAGTGAATACTATGGTAATTCCTTATGTCAGGGTAAAACAGCTTAGTTGGAAATTCATATTTTTCCAAAGGAAAAAGCTACTTAATCAAAGAAACACCAGATAACTGAGCACAAACTTAAGCCGGCTATCAAAAAGGCAAAGTTGAATTATTCACATGAAGCCAGAATTAATTCAAAAGCACCTCCAAGAGAAGCGGGCTAGACTGCTATGGGAGTACTGCTCCAGCTGTGGTGTCACTTGCAATCCACTGCTTCTGTGCTGTGAGCACAGCAGGTGACATCCCTCTGGGCAGTGGGTTTAGTGCCTCCCTGCCCCGACAGCAGCTGTAGTAGCTTCACCTGGCGCTGTTTGCACACCCTGGACCCCTATTTCATATCCCTAACATCGGACACAACAGGCTCTTTCCAGAGGTGCCCAGAGCAGCCATTCAGGCTGTGAGAATGATGCCACCACCTTGCAGTAGCATCACATTCAAGTCTCCAAGTTAATACCCCATGTTCTCCCTTCCTTCTTGTCCTACCACAATAATTTAAAGCTGCACTTGGGGAGGCATAGATAAAGAGTTCAGTGGACTCCAGCCTTTTCTACTAAGAGCTGTCAAACCCATTTTAAATTTTCCTGTTGATGGAAAAACTGAAGCTTCTTACATCAAACTTCAGCCAGAGCAGCCCATCAGCAATTTCAACATTCACTAAAGGAAGCATAAGGCCTTTTTATTCCCAGGTTATTATTTAAATTGCTCCTCCAACCAAAGAACTGGTAGATCTTTTCAATGCAGATATCAAACTGATACCTGGCTGAAAATGTTGTCATCAAGTCATGACAGTTCAAGTCTTACCCTGACACATTTTTGCCCCTCATTCCCACACCCCAGAATTTGAGTGTTCTACCAATACTGTAATGATGGAAATTAAATTACAAATTCCTGTTACTTGAGAACATGGTAATTAGAACTAAACTTAATATCAAGACTATGTCCAGTTATTTCTTCCCAATTTACTCAAACACATCAGGTAGAAACCAATTCATAAGACAGGAGGGTTTTGCAATACTGTACTTGTTCCCTGGTATGCCACACCTGATGGAGAGCAGCCTTGCTACAAGAACTACTTGAAGGGAAAATTCTTGCTAAGGAATTCTTTTAGATAAAGTTTTCAAGCATGATCACTTACTGCAAACCTAAGTAGAAGGCAAGATTTCCCAACACCGGAGTCTCCAATCAGAAGCAGCTTGAATAAATAGTCACTGCAGAAGGAAAACAAAATTAGGTCACTTAATGAAAAACACAATCAAGAACCAAGTTCCTTACAGCCAGCATATCATGATGTTTGAGAAACAGGAATTATTTCACTGCTGGGCAAGTCACAACTCCAAAGCTCCTCTATTCATCTTAGACAGTTCCAATTTACTGGGTAAGGGAAGTGTGAAGTGGATGCTCTGAACACAATATTTTTATGTGGGACTGTGCCTTCTCTAGGAAGTTGCTCTGGGGCTGTTAGTGGCACTATCAGCAAGACTAACAGAGCCCTACTGCAGCCCTTTATGGTTTCACTAAGATTAAAATAATGCTCTCCAATTAAGTGCAAGCTTTACTTACTGCTTGGTTAACTCAAATAACACACAAGTGGTAGTATCAGCCTGCTGCCCACCAGAGCCATGTTCTCTGCATCTTTAGAGTCAGAGGCTTGATTCCACTTCATAAATACTGTATATGGCCAAACCCAACTATTTCTTTCCTCACTTTAAGTTACCTATATTTAAGTTCCAGCAGAATGCAATTTCAATATACAAACTATAATCACTAAGTGTAGTAGCTTGTTAAAGCAAAGTGAACATTCAGCCTTCCACAACAGACTATCAGCAGTGACCAATACCCCACCTGCCTTTCAGGAATTAAGGCTAAAGTTACTGCCAGATGAGGCTTCATTTCCAGTGGATGTCAGGTGTGATATTAGTGATCCTCAAGACACTGGAAGAGTTGCCAATTCTGTTTTGGCTTAATTTTGAGTCTTCATAACATTAAAGAAAAAGTACAATGTCATCAGTGACCAATCTAGATTTACACTTCAGAGTAGTGAAGATTTGATTGTTGGCCAAACCTAAGATTTTGTGTCAGTCCTAAAACTGATGGGGAACAAGTAGCAGAGAAAAAGCAATAAATCATCACTTACACATTATTTTTCTTAAGTACTACACTAACTCAGTTTACAACTCTTCAGCCCTACAGTGGCCAGGATTAAGTCCTGTTCTCATTTAACCACAAGAGTTCAACAGATGTATTTTTATGCCCACTTAACCAAGCTGAGTAAAGATTAAGTTTATGTCAATGCTTGAAGTCAACTGCCCCCACCTATTATTCCCCAGCATCCCCATTGACTGTGGCTGGCAGGAATCCAGCCAGGAAACTGCATCCATCCCCAGATAACAACCAAGCAGATGTTCAGCTGCTCAGCTTTCCACCACCCCCTGCTCCAGTGCCCAAGTGACTCTCACCCTGGCTGGCCCCAGGCTGCAGGAACACACCCAACTGAACCTCCAGTTTTCACAGCACTTCACACAAGGCCAGAGAGGAGTCAGAAACAGCAAATGCAGCAACTAATAAGCTGATGCTTAAAAATGCAACCTCACCTCAGACTGTAAAGCTAAAAAGTGCTCAAAGCACTTAAAGAGAATAATTCAAGTTAGAAGATACCTACCCGCTTACAGTCACAGAAGCCACCACTCCACCTGTCACGTCATGTACTCATGTGAAGCCAAATGGTTTTAGGAGAATGACAGTCATTGACCCAAAGTGTTCAGGGGACACAGTGCCATTACATCCCATCCCATGTACCTTGACAGGTTCAAGAAGGCTGAAACATCATTACTGATCAGATAAGTTCTCACCCCCACTCGTGGTTTAGCTCCCCAGGGGCAGCAGAAAACTCTGTAACCTGGAAATCAAGGTGATGTAAAAGAGCTCCAAGACCTGGCCCAGTGTTACACCCGTGTCTTATTCCCCACCTTTATGCTTCCGTCTTACCACAGCTCCTTCCGACTCCAACAGCAAGTTTTGGCTTTTCAGTTCCCTACAAACCCAAAATTTTCAGCAATCCTGATACTACTTACAGTAAACACTAACACACTTGGAAGTATTAGATCTTGCAGCACATTATAATCCCCTTAAGAATATTAACATATGAATATCAGCAATATATTGTCTTTACTAAAAGACACTGCCTGGTGTAGGTAAGGCTTCAGCTAGGAGACCAAGATCCACCTAAAAACCTCCTCTTGTTTCCAAGAGTATTTCAGACATCAAGTAACTTGTCTTCCTCTGCTACTCTTAGCACTCAAGAGCAGCTCCCAACCAAACCTACCCTGCCATTAAATCTGCTACTGTTCAGGAGCAAAGAACAACAACAGCTTACACGTAACTACTGTTAACATAACAAGAACTCAGAAGCTTTAAATACTGGGTTTGATATCTTTGCTATTCAAACCTCTCCTCACTCTGGGTTTCAGTATTTCCAGAAGCAAGTGATAACCACAGGCTCACACAGTGGCCTCACCCCCACCAAAACTAGGGCCAGCACCAGTGCAGTAGACCTGGAATTAGCCCTTCCTGAGGTAGCGCTGTGTCTGACCTTAGAAACTCATGTTGTGTCACAAAAACCTACTTTTGCCAGAAAAGCAAAGCTGATTCTCAGACCTGTATCAATTCAGAAATAATTTAAGTAGAACCTGGCAACTTAGGTATTTTTTTTTAAACTCCATATTCCAATATTATAGTGGCCTCCTTTCCAAGAACAGCTTGGGAGCTGTACCTTTTAGAGTTTTAAGGCCTTCTAAGGCACAGCAGGTTCCTGTACAGGGGCTATGGGAAGCAAACATGCAGCCTGTTACACATGGAGTGATGCTTGAGACAGCTCTTGGGTACAGCAACAGCCTCAGTCAATAAAATTAAGTATTTCTAGACTGAACTACACCAATAAAATATTTGTGTAAAGGGGTTCAACTGCAGCAACATGTCCCACAAACCGCACAATTTTGGTATTTACCCCCATAGAGCCACAGAACCATTTCTAAAGCCACTGAATTTTGCTCTTTAAAGCTGAAGACTTAAACTCCTGAGCTCCTCCAGTTTAGGGAGCCTTCATAAAGCTGGCTGAGCTATGCAGCATAGGCTTCTCCACAACTCTTGGGAGACAGTGGGAATTCAGGTTAATCATTCAATTACTTTATATAAGCAAGTCATATCTGGGACCCTTAGAGATCACACTGGAAAAACATGAGCAGCAAGGCAGGTACAGTCAGTAGGAGTGAGGCTTTCAAGTCCTCCCCACCTGGAAGGGGATCCTGTAACATCCTCTTGCCAAAGAGATAAAGGACAAGTATGTGAAGTTTAACTGCCTCCAGCAAAATAAAAAAAAAAAAAAAGGCACCCCCAGCCTCGTCGATGTTTTGAGCAGTGCAGCATCCTCCTCCCTCTGACATGCAGCAGTTCAGCGGAAAGTCAGGAAGTAAAGTTTCGGACAGGCCCGGCCAGAGCTGTGTGGAACAAGGGACCTGTGGGCTTCTAAGACACTGCTGTTTATACAGGGAGGCACGTGAGGATTCCTTAAATGCCAGGAAGGTTTTATGGCAAAACAGACACGACTAGGTAGTCATCTGTCCCCACAGAACTGCTGGAATCAGCTTTAATCGCTGATGTCAGCTGCAAGTTTACTGTAAGCAAGTACTCAGGCAGCCTCAATCCCCAATCTTGGCTCCACCACCCCAGAAATTTTCCTGAAGACGAGCATGAGTGTCACTCTGAGTACACACTGCTGGTGCAAGTAAACAGAATCCAGAAGACACAATGCCACTTTGCATTGCAGATTGCTGTTTAGAAAGGTTAGAACACAAACCATTTCAGATTATTCCAGCGACCCAGCTGTCACTCAATTGTCATCTACCAACCACCATCACACAAGACTGAAACCCCCTCAGTTATTCTCTAAAACTCCTGAAGAATGCATCCCCCCTCCAGCCCCCCTAGATTTTACTCCAAAATCCACTTGATTTCCTCTTCTGTGCTTGAGCGTATCTAGAACATGATCCAGACACTGGATCAAGACTAACTCCTGATGTGACATGGCTGTTAGACACACTGCATCCACCAGTGTGTTTATCCAAGTCACCCAACCACACTGGGGTTGCAGAAGGGGTAGGAAATGCTGAACATGACATGATCTAGTCACAACAGAGTCAATATTGACATTTTGCTCATTTGAACACCAGCAGGGAGGGAGGCACACAGAGGGAAGACATCTCAGTGCCAGGTGTTTTCAGAATTTAGCTTCCAAACACTAACTCCAGTATCTTATCCAACCTTTTCCAGCTCCTTTCAATGAAAAAACAAACAGTCCACTAGGTTGTCCCAAAGCCCTGGAGTTTCAAGGAAGCTCTGAGAAGTACCCACTCTCCCTTCAAACCCTTGCATGAGCACATTTTAATCCTGAACTTTAACAGGAAAAGTAAAGGCAATAGGTCCTTAGTACAAAATTTTAACTAACTAGCCCACTGACGTCTGACAGAGCTCTAGAATGCCCAGGACAGAGGATCTGGAGCTACAGCTTGACTGGAAGCTGTGACAAGGAAGTGAGAATGTGCTACATTATAGGCAAGGCACCTCCAAGAGGAAAAGACATTTCTGCTATGGAGAACTAGAAGGAATGTCAGTCTCTAAAATCTCATTCCTGGTACGGAGACTACAGTGACAGGTATTTTCTGTCCATCTCACCACACCCTTCCCATTTCCTCCCCTCATCCTGCAGATGCAAACCTCCCAGGAAGTGCAATTTAACATTACAAATTAATCTTCAACTACCGCGTTTACTCTTTGTTTCACTTTCAAGAGCTCAGCCGTCAGGAACCCTCTTCACTGAGGGCAAACCTCCCTCAAGATGTTTTTCCCAGCACTGCAGAGTACAACTGCATCATTCTAGAGATCTGAGAAACTTCATGAAAGGAAAAAAAAAACCCCATGGAAACAGTCCCCTTCGACCAGCTTCTCTTAGTGTTCTAACAGTTCGCAGGTGTTGAAACTCAAGAAGTCTGCAAGGTAAACTCGAGTTTAACCCACAGAGGCACCAGGAGTTTCACCCACTGCCCAGTTTCAGCTACTGTTTTGGTGTTTTCCAAAGCTACACGAGCAAGTTTGTGATGTAATCTTGCCAAGATGTAACTGGAGTTCCTGGCCGTACCACTTGGTTTTCACCACCTCCCTCACACTGGCTGACGACTGACTACTTGTTTGCTCCTCGGGCGATTTTAATGGACCCAGAGTGAACAGCTGAGCCACCAGCCACAAGCAGAGGGCAGAGGAGCCGAGGCCACGCCAGGCAGGAGCCTCAGCTGCGTGGAAAAACAGGAGAGAAGCTGTGGGAGTGTGTTTCATGAGCAGAGTCCACGGGTATGGAGAACAGGACGTCAGACCACACTCGTGTGTTTCAGCACCAGAACCACCTGAGTGACATCAGAATGGCTTCACCACCCCCAAACTGGAGTGCCAGAAAAACCAGCCCTCGTGAAAGAATCCTAAAGTCCAATAAGGTTAAAGGGTTGGGAGCAAAGCAGCCGATGCCTGAAATGATTTTTAAACTAACTCCAAGTCCCTCCTCTCATTCACTCCAAAAAGCCTCGAGGAAAACAAGGTTCATTGTTCCCCACAGCCCGGTGGGAAGGACACAGCTCCCAGTTACCAGGATACGAACAATCCCCGGGCAGAGAGCTCAGATATCCCCACTCCCGAGCAGGCCAACTACAGGAAAGAGCCGCACTCGCACAAGGACCCTCCCGAAAAACCCCTGTGTCATCGCCCGGCTCTCCAGGCAAGCGCTATTCCAGCTCAAGTCAGCCCCGAGAGCGCTCCATTACCCAGTCCCAGCGTTGCAGAATCCAAACAGGCAGCGGTGTTTGGCAAGAGCCATGTGACACACACATGACTCGCAGCTCAGGGTGGACCCCTGGCTCCCGAGCCGCCTTTGCCCGAGCGCCGCTGTCCCCACACTCCCTCCATGGAGCCGAGGCCCCGATATGCTCCCCGAGCTCCGGGAAAATCCCCGTCGGCTGCGCCCCACGGCGCTCCCGGGGCGCTGGGAACGCTGTTCGCTCCTCTGCCGCCCCGACCCACCGCCTCCCGCACCCCCCATCCCGCTCCCGCCGCCCGGCCCCGGGCACAGCCCCGCAGGGACC
>WEKX01002389.1:300050-343211 GCA_013390025.1 Pitta sordida
GGGCCCGCTGTGCCCCCGTGCAGCCCGGGAATGCCTCCCGCTGCTTGGCTTTCCTTCAGGCCGAGCAGGCGACAAGGCGCTCCCGGGGGCTGGCACTCAGGTCCCGAGCGGGTTCTCAGTGGCTGTGGGAGGGACAGGGCGAGAGACATCTCACCTTCGGAATGCGGACAGGCGGAGGAAAGGGGAGAATCTGCTCTGGTCCTGGTCTTACCAGAATACAGGAGACTTGTTTTTTGGTCAACCCCTTCCAACGAATTCTCTGAATACCAAGTTGTATTGCAGTGGGTGTTCTCAGGATGTTCCCTAGCAAAGCCCTGACCTTTCCAACAGCATCAGGAGCCCAGCACGGCAACACCACACATCATTCCAGGCTCGCACACGGGGCACTGCTAAACCTTACAGGCCTTAACAGCTCCTTGTAATCAGCTCGGGAATGTAAATCCCCACTAAATACATATTATCCGACGTTATTTCATTACAAAGGGCATAGTATAATACACTGACCAAAGTTTATCTTCCAACAGGCTCAAAGGACAGGAGAAAAATCTCCAAGTGGATTGTGAGATCACTGAAACATCCCGTGCAGGGAAGTGTGTGTAGGACTTAGTTACTGCAGCCATTCAGATGTTAAGTGTGTTCACAATACTGACTTCCAGCCGTGGAAGTACACCAGGACTACCAAAGTAACCAGTGGGAGTGGGAGTCCTTCCCTTGGACAGCAGCAGAACAGAGCTGAAGCCACAGAGGAACTGAAAGTGCAGTCTTTTCCCTTTTTCTCCCCACAATAAGATCAGAAGTTACTCATGCTCCTCGCATCTTTGTGCCTTTAGTTGTGTTCAGTTCCTCACAAAAACTCAGTAAACTATGCTGACTGTAGCTTACAATACATTGGTTACAGAGGGTTTGGGTTTCCTTTGCTTTCTCAGCTTGCTTGTTAGGCAACAATCTGCAGATGAATCTGCCACATAACTTGCTGTACTTACTGCTTCTGTGGTGGCCACTGTCAAAGTTTCCACTTCCCTTCCTCTATTACTTTGTGTATTTGTGAAACAATGCTTGTTTTGTTTGATGTTTGCCATCAGAAATCCAGTGAATCCTTTGAAACATGCTCTCCTCTCTGGTACAGCATGCCTCATGGAAGGTGACCAGATGTGCAGGAATATCCCAGAAGACAAACTTCACTTGGCAGACAGCACTTCATTCTCTGCTGAATGCAAGAATTGGTTTTGCAGGGACATGTTTAACATTCTGTGTTTTTGCTCTTCTCTTCCCCAGTGACAGAAAAAGCTCCAAGCCCCCCAATTCCTTATTCTGTCATGAGCAATTACATTCACAGGCCAGAATAAATAAGGCTCTGACACGTGGCACTACATAAATGCACCCAGCAAAGTCACAGTAGATACAGGGACAAACCAAGACCAGCACTAGCTAACTATGAACCCACAAATTTGATTTACTTCTAAAGTAGGGCACAGGTTAATAAGAGTTTGGGATGCTGTTTCATCTCAGAGAAATTATCGTGTCTGTGTCTGAGAAGAGCATATTTAATCTGTGTGACTGCACTGGCAGGGTGGCAGTCAAAACAGCCCATGGCTGCAGGGTGTAATGGGAACGAAAATCAAGTCTCCTCCAGCTCTGCAGAGAGGTGCAGGGAGGCTTCTGCTGCCCATTTGCAGGCTGAGGATCTGCACGCATACCTGTTTAACTGGATGGGCAGGCTCAGGACCCCTGCCTAGTCTCTAGCTGGGATCTCAGCAACGATTTAGAAACCCTGCATCCATTCTGTCCTGTCCCTCTTCCTGCCTTCAGGGGCTGTTCATGGTTTGTCTTGAACACCACGAACCATTGGATGGTCAGAGAGGCCTCACTTGTCTCTAACAAACAGGATAGTAATGCAAGGAGCAATATCAGATGCAGTTAGAGAAACATTATTCATGTACCTTCAGGGCTGAATTCTGCCTGTGAACACAGAGTTTTATTTTATCCTGTTAACTGCAGAGTTTCCTTCAGCTTGGGCTGCAGCATTCTACAAAAGCAGCCAAGGGAACACCATGCATGTGACTTGTAACCACCTTCCTGTCCACCCTGGGGCAGCATCCTGACCCACTAACTCATGTTTTTGAGGTTGAACTCTGCTGGCTCCTGGTTCCACTCAGGTGATTTGCCATCCCCTGCTCCCATCTCTCTCCTCCCCAGGCCACAAGAGGCACGTGCCAGAGAAGGCTCTGGGAACTGAGGGGACAGGAGGACAGAAGATAGGAGGCAGGGAGAAAACAAGCTGCACTGGCTGCAGTCATGGGAAAGGAAGGAGAAAAACCAGTACAGATGATGGGGTAGGAATGTTACAGCTGCATGAGCTTGGGTTTTGAATTGCAGTACAGAGCCCCCATGCCTGATTTGCTGTGGGGCTGCCAGTGGGACTGGGACAGTATTACCTGTGTGGAAAGCAGAATTCATCCTACCTTCCTTTTCTGCCCTTATTTTATATGAAATGGTCCATGATTTTTAGCCATATAATCACACTGCATAGTTACAGGGTGAAGGAAGGTTTCAGGTCTTCACTCTACCACAGTTTTACCCTGAAAATGTCTTTCTGTTTCCCTGTGTAACAGTTCTTGAACCAAAGTTAGGAGGAATCAGGCTTCTGACCCAGAACTGCCTCCCCGCAAAGCTGTCATGTTAGCACAGCAGTGTTCAGATACCACTTGCCCCCTGCTGAGTCCTTTTCCCTGGACTATGTATAAATTTCAGAGAAAAAAAATCCCTCGGTGTTTATTTGCCATCCTGCCTTCCTCTGCCCTTCCTTTCCCCTCCCTCCTCTCAGCGTCTGACCCATGGAGTAGGGAGTTTACTGGCTGATAGATGCACAACAGCCTCACCAAGAAGGTCAGGCACCAGGAACACACAACACTGCAACTGGCTGTTTTTATACTGGGGAACAAACAGTGATTTCAGCTTATCAACAGCAGCATGTCTCTCTCGTCTTGCTCATAATTCTCCCATGTTTATAATCTTTCTGCAGGACTTGTCAGCTACCAGTGTTTTTTAGACAACATAACCGATCCATTTCAGAAGTACTGGCAGCACACCTAAAATGGTATCAGCAAAATTTTCCTATTAATTCTTGTTTTACGAAGTAAACAGCAAGAGAGAAGTAAGTTGCTGATGGATCTGTGGTATCACTGGGTGGGAAAGAACAAATGAATCTATAATCATTTGTAGTCTGAGGTCACAAAAATAATAATGGAGAGGAAAATGGTATTCTGGAACCATTTTAAAGTGTTGGTCCACTATCACACATTGCTTCTTACAGGAGGGCAATGGACCTTACTGGTCTGTAAATCACCAGGAACCAGCTGATGTCCACCACAGTTTTCCTGGACATCTGGCCTGTGCTTTCACA
This sequence comes from Pitta sordida, assembly GCA_013390025.1. Classification (NCBI taxonomy): domain Eukaryota; kingdom Metazoa; phylum Chordata; class Aves; order Passeriformes; family Pittidae; genus Pitta; species Pitta sordida. The sequence continues at coordinate 303,454 of WEKX01002389.1, forward strand.
TCCCACAGTGAGGGTAATGGAGCCAGAGGTTTCACATTGGTTCCAATCACAGGCAGAGGGCAAGAAGTACAGGCAGAGTGAAGTGTCAAGAGCACTTGGTGGATGTGAAGCAATAACAGGATGCTAAAGGAGCAGATGTTGAACTCTGGTGAGCTAAATCTTTTCTGGGAATCTCCTAGAATGAGATCTAGCACCTTGTTCTGGCTTCTTTCTTCAGGCCTAGTTTGCTCCAGTGCTGGTGTGAGCACACAGGATTTTTTGTGGCGACTGTCACCCAAATTTGAAGTAGAAAATTACGTTGAGCAGGACATGAAGAACTGTAATAAGCTGGTTACCTATTAACTTTGATATCTTTCTTTTTTTGCTTTACACTGTTGCCATGGTTCAGATCTTGATTTCACAATATATTGCACAGCCAACAGTACCACCACATTTTGTATTGTATGAGTAGCCATGGAGGAAGCAGAAGGGTTTGGGAGCTGGGCCTTCTGGAACACAAGCCTCTGGAAGCAGAGTAGCATTGCCCGCTTAGGACAGCAACTGAATGCATTTGCTAAAATAATGGGGATAAAAAAGAAGGTTACAAGAGACTCCAGGAGATGATCTAGTCAGTTCCTCTGCTTCAGCTGCATCTATTTTCATCTCAATAATGGTATACTTGAGAAGGTCCAGGTATGACAATTCCTCTGTTCCCACAGCACCCACAAGAAAGGTAAAAAAAGCTCACTGCTAAAATGATTCCAAGGATAAATTAAGCAGCTTAGGCTTTTACTTAGGGTTGCTGGTGAATTCAGTGCACTTTACTTCATCTGTTATATCCTGGACACCTTTTCTATTGTCATCTTCAGTGCCACAAGAGATACAGAAGACAGAGCCCAAGCTAATGTGCTGAGCTCTTGTGGTTCTGTGCCAGCTGAGGATCTAACCTGTTTGACTTACAGTGGCAGCTCAGACTGGACCACAACTGTACAACAGAAGGTTGAACCTTGAGGCTGCTTGTCTTCTGAGCACCTGATGTCCTGCCTGCAGCACGCATTCCCTTCTAGCAAATGAACCCTTCCTTTCTGCTGCAGGCCTTGGTTGAATGCCTCACAGACACTGGGGCAGAGTCCTGCTAGAAAGCACACTTGAAAAGGGCCCAGAAACATCAGCTTTGCTCAAGTGGGGGTCATAGTACTCCCTGCAAGTACTGGCCAGAGCTGTCTTCTACCTCTGACTCATGCATTTTGCAACAGGGGAGATAGGAGGGTAGTGCTCCATGGAATTTGGCCGCTCTGCTCTTTGCCTAGGTATCTGTTTGCTTAAGAGTTTGATTCATCAGACCAATTATCATCTAAATGCTCTGGCACATACTCATCCAGCTGGGCTGGCATGTCCCTGCTTGGCACCGGATGTTATTTAACACTGATGTTGATTTAATACTGAAGGTTCCTTTATTGGGTTTTGTGGGTGGCTTTGATGCCAGAGTTCTGGAAGGGAGTCTTACCCTGGTAAACTGAAAAGCCTTTTTTTCTTATGTGTGTGCATGGCATGCAGAAGTGGCAAAAGGATACATTTGTAATGAAAAATAGCACGTCAAATCAGTAGCTGTACTTTCTTTCCGCTTTCCTTCTACTGTCACACCCCTTTTTTTCTATACCAGCATTTGTGCTACCAGTCTCTCTTCTGACCTCTTTTTCCAAAATTTTATCCTCAGTGTTCCTTTGTTTGCGATCCTTCTCTGTTTGCTCATTCTTTTTACACACCTGCCTGGCACAGCATCTTCCATACTTTGTGTATTGCATAGATGTGATTCAACAACACTGCAACATGTGATTCAAGAACAGAATGTCCCTCCTGTTTGATGGCGTAACATCCACAATAATATTTTACACTTTCCATGGTCTAAATTTTGGTCTTCTCCCTTGGCATTTTGTTCTCACTTTGTTCGTTCCTTGGAAGCTGCATCTCACTTGGTCTGGGGCATTCATTAGCATTCATTCAATTTAGTTGTCAGGAGATGCATGTACATTCCAATGTCAGGAGAGAGAATCTCAGACCTCCATAATGGCATTTGGGTCTGCAATTGCATATTAGACCATCTTCTGGAATTATCTGTTTCCATGGTGGCTACAAATGCAGAGAGAAAGGAGGAGCCACCTCCCACACTATCCAGGAACAAACCCGTACCTTCAGAAGGAAGGGACATGCAACTTTTGCCAAGCTCCACAGGCACTTTCCTCTCCCCACAGGATTAATCTGGAGTCCTGCCAAGGCAATGGTTTGAGAAATTGTTACAGCTTAAAGATGAAGCACTAAACTAGACCCTCAAAACACAGCACGTCCTGTTCAGGACTTGGGCCTCCACAGCCTTGCAAGCACAGAATTCTTTCTGACAACTCTCAGAAGTCGTTCTTTCTTGTCCACATTTTCTTTCAGTTTCCTGCTATATTTCATGCTTAAAAATGGCAACAAAGAAAAAGAAAAAGGGCAGAAAACAAGGCCACTCAGTCAACCCAAAGCTCTAAATTAAACTTCTATCTGATGCTGTATCTTTCTGTAAACAGGTACATTTCAACTCAAGAGTTGTAGTTTGTAAAGTATTATGGGATATGGGAAGGTTTGAAAATAAGCTTACATAACTGGTTTATCCTATCAGTAATGCTGATAACTGTGTACCTTCCTTGGCTGGCAGACTAAACTTTGAGTAGACATACACGAACTTAAACTAACAATCACAGAAAACCAGATGGGATTCATCTTTTATTATTGTTATTCAGCATGAATCTTTAAATATAACAAAAGCTCAAGGTAAAAAGCTCAGGCTCTATTTCAATTAAGAGAGTCTAATGCCTTCACAACACAGACAAGACAGGACTGTTCAGAATCAGGCATCATCCCTATTATTTCAAACAGAAGCTCATTATTTGCATCATATGAGGTTACAACACTACAGTCCTGTCCTGTATGAGGATGGTACAGATCAGTTTAACAAGTCTTTGAAGAAGCAAAGAATGCTTTGAACAGTGACTTACTCTGATTTTTTGAATCCAAATTTTAAAGAATTAAATTAATAAAGGCTTCATTCTGTTTAAAATATTAATCAGTGAATCCAAGAGGTAAAACTCTTCAGAGTGGTAGTAAAGCCAATATAAGAAGCAAGCGTTCAATGACTTCTCTAGTCCCCAAATGGTAAAGAACTCAGCCTCCGCTTTACTGAAAGGTACATTTCTAGGCTTCAACAAACAGGCAACATGACCTATTTTATACAACTTACCACTTGCAAATGTTGAAGACCAATCTATGCGTGAAAGTGAGTCCAGAAGTGAAATCTGGATTGTACAAAGCCAAAATTAGGAAATTACACTTAGGATTCACCTAAGTGTGGAGAATTATCCATGCAATTCAAAGTTTTAATGATTGGGTAGATTTGTTTTCTTTCTCTCAGTTTCTTGATCTCCCTCTCTGTTGCTTTTCTTTTTGCTTTTTAAATTTATTTTTTCAAGATTTCACTCTGTCTGCACTGATTTTGTACACCTATCCATACTAGTTGCACACACACACACACACACACACACACAACCTAAATATAGCAAGAAACTCTTATTCCACAGAGATGATTCATTTTCAAGCTAAGAGGCAGCAACATTTAATTACCAGCAGGCTAATCCTGCAATCCTTACTCACAAGAACCACTCAACACAATGGAAGGGTGCTAAATTGATTCTAAGTGGCACTGTGTAGTGACTGACAAACATGAAAAACAAACAAGAAACCAAAGGTGTTCAGACACAGAACACACTCTGAAATGTGGTAGAAAAGCATCAATTAAGACTAAAATATCCACAGTGGCAGGTAATTTAGATCTAGATTGATTTCCAGGTATACCAAAATATTTCTCCCAGATCTCCAAGACTGCTTACCATCTATTAGTTACCTATGGATTTTCTTGTAAGAGGTATTCTTCCATGTCTGGGAGGGTTGTTGCTCTAATTCATCAGAATGATCCTTTTCCTGAGACCAACCACAGTATGTCACTGATGGAGCAGCTCCAGTTTATTCCTGAAAGCAAGCAAAAGGAGAAAGATCAAATAATTTCAGAAGCTCTAAATTTACCACTAAAAATTAAAAAACCTATTTACCTTCCATGGGCTGTTGTGAAAAATAATTAAGAATAATGTTATTTGGGATAAGGGACTGAAACTATTTGCTCCTATTACCTTAAGGAAAAAAATATTTAAGGGTCAAGTAATTCACAGTTAAGTGCAAGTCATGGTTAAATGCAATCACTCCCTACATGCTGCATACATTGCCTGTGTTCATTAACTAATGAGATCCTTTTTTTACCATGCAAAAAAGGTTGACATTTTGAATACATGAGATTTACTATTCAGAGTTGGCTGTTATCTAACACAATATTGCCCCATTCCATAGCTGGGCTTTTATGTCCAAACACAAAATCTGCTAAAAGACATGATTCACAAGACATAGTTCTATGTATACCTACATGAAGAGCATCAGAAGGTCATGTGGGGCAGAAAGCCATAGAGGGTTACTATGTGTGATGGGATCTGAAGGAAAAAAAGTAATCAGGGCAACTACATAAGCTTTCCTATTTGGTGCCCCCCATGGAAGAGATACAGCACACAAGGGAACAAGGGTGACAGCTTTCACAGTAGTGATTTTTCATTGCTTTTTTGTTCTAATACGGTAGTTCAGAAAGAATAATGCACTTCTGTGCTTTCCATCAACACATAACTAACAATATCAGAGACTCCCGCCCTCCTCATAATTCAAACCAGTCTGCCTCATCTAGACTATGTTCAATTTAACATTTTGGGAATTGAATGAGCACCCCACTCTGAGCATCGATTTTGGGAGGCACACAGATCTACAAAACTATAGGGTCATACATTCTCCCCCAAATCTTGCTTTGAGCAGTTGTTCCAAATTGTGCAAAACAACCATCTGCCCTGTTTTAGTGGTTACAGTTTGTGCTCTGTGCCATAAACCTCAAAGATTACTGAGGAGGATGCAGCCTATCTAAAATTAAGAAAAGAAGGGGAAACTGCAGTGGCAACATGTAGTGTTGCAATGTACATTGCAGGCACAGGAGCAGAGAAAACTCAACGGCCTCTGGAACCACCTTCTATTGAGGGACACAACGAAACCTGCCACAGATCTTTCTTGTAAAGCTGAAGCAAGGCTTCTTTGGGTGGGCAGTCACCTTAAATGACAAAAATAGCTGCATGAAATGAACTTCGGATATGGCATTTATAGTCCATTAAACTGAGTCAGAAACAGCTTTTTCTTCTCCCTAGCGTTGCTCTGAAGTGATTGGCTGCAGAGAACCAAGATACTGACATGATAGCAAGACAGGAGAGAGCATTCCAAGAAACTTCCAACTATACCTTTATGTCTGCTGCCACTTTGCCAAGCTCAAACACATTTCTCCTGCTCACTGGACTATATCCTGAAGGACAGTCTGGCACATATCCAGTGAGAGATAAATAAAATGGGGCCCATGTAGTTTGTCTAATAAGTAATGTGTATTAAATATTGAAGGCAAGGCTGATCTTAATACCCACCACTTGCTTAATAACTGACAGTGATAACAGGGAATGACAGGACAAAAACGTGGCACTTTGCCCTTCACTGTATCTAAATACGCAGGAGAGTCACCCAGTACTTTAGACTCCTTCCCACAGCTGAATCAAAAACTCATTTTTATTAATTTTATTAATTTGAAACATAAAAAGTGTTCAGGGCAGAGCTGCCCTGTAGGAAATGATCCTCTGTGTTTATAACAAGAATCCTGTTGACCTTTCCAACTAAATGGATGGCTCCACACATATATCAGCCCATTTGGCAACAATATTCTTAACAACCTGTTTCCATTTTTTAATTAGTTTATTGTCATAGTTAATAGTTAATTACTAATAGTAGTTAATTATTGCAGTTAACTTTTTTCTTTAAAAAAAAAACTATTGATATAAAAATGGAGACTGAAGCAATATCATGACCAGTTAAGTTTCATGTTCACTGAAAGAGAAATAATGGCTGACACCATCTGCTTGTCCCTGCTGACATCATCACAACCAGCTCAGATAAAGATGTTCCCTTTCGTTAGAGCAGCACTTTTGTGGGCATTATAACACTTAAAGAAATGTTAATTTAGCAGCAATTGGTATTCTAAAGTAAGCAACAGTTGTGTATAAAAACTGGAAACTGTAAAGCCTTGGTTTCACTTTTGATTCGTAGTTGCAATACTGGAACTGTGAAGCTGTGAGATGAAAAGGCTCCATCTTGCTGCTGTGTAGAAGTCTCTGTAGGCAAGCTTACAAAATAGGTTTCCCAGGAATATATTCTGATTAAGAAGGGAATAAAAATTATATATAGATGGGCTATTCATTTACCCAGATCGGCACAAATATGCCACTTGAGAGGAATCTACTCATTTTAACTGGCAATTTAAATGCCAGAGATTTTAAAGTTATAGCTGTTCAACTCTGAAAAAGAATCTATAGAGAAAATGTTTGAAGCTGGACTTTTGAACATGTATAGATGAGGTGTATGAAGGGGATTAAGGACAAGTAGGGAACACTGAAATTTTGTGGGTGTTCAGAATGTTTGGGGGGGCATAGAGTTTCCTGGTGGGCTGCAATCACATGCCACCCCTTCAGCACTACAGAAGGAGATCACATGCTGAATAGACTTGATTGTCTAGGTCAAGTTTGAGATAAACGGTCTTCTGCATGTAAAAAGCCGCTACTGTATCAGTCTGTATCAGAAACTGGGGAAGAAAGGAAGGAAAAGGGAACTTTCAGTGGTTTGATTTGATCTAATGCATGTAAAAAACAAAAATTCCTTTTGTTTTATAAAGAAGGCTGTTCTACAACTAGATAGCAATGGATTGCATGTAATTTACTGGATGTAAAGAGAAAACTTTGATATATATTTACACTGACAATTTTTGCTGCTTGCATAAAACAAACAAAAAAAAAGAAGCATCCTTTTACTGATTTTTATACAGAATATTATCAGATTCTGGCAGAACACAATACATCATCTGAGAAACTGTCTCACAGTGTGTGATGCCTGGTATCTCTGCCAGGATTAGCTTTATGGACCAAGTAATAATATTATGTTAATAAGTGCTGATTGCTATTTGTGTACCAGACTGTTCCAATGCCATGGTGATGAACATGCTGTTGGTGTCTGGAACAGATGGACAGAACACAAGAAATCTTTGCCTTGATTTTAAGACAAGATTACCTGTTTCATTAGTAACACTAGAAGAAAGCATAGAAAAAACACGATTTTATTTCCATCTCCAGTAACTGACAGAAATAAAAAGACACACATTGGGTGTACAAACAATTTACCCTAACTTTTGGGGAGAGCAAATCTTTGAGTCACTTGTAAAGCCAATGCAGCTGCTTTATGCTGTTAAGAGAGGAAACAAAATTCATCACCTCGCTGTCAGCAACGTGGAGATGAGGCAATTGCCTGTGCCCTGCCCAGCACCACTGATTCCCTATCTGCTGATTCAAACACCCCATACAAAGAAGTCATTGCAACAGCTTTGTGTCGTTTCTTGAGAACTGAAAAGTACAATGAGTGACACTACCTAGAAACCTTTTGATATGACAAAGAAATTGGAAGAAAAGGACACTTCAATTCCATCATGTTGTTTCTTAAGCCCTACCACCAGATAGACACTTTATTCTGCACTGTCTTACTCTTTTACAGAGATGAGGAAGAAAGACCAAAAGACAGAAGCAGAAGGAAATATTTTCCCTGTAGGTTGTGCAGTTCTGTTTAGAATTAAGCCCATGATACTGGGAAAAATTATCTCAGGGTAATCTCATACACAATACAATAGATGATGGCGTGTGCTGTTGGCAAACCAGTTCTGAGTGACTAAAAAAGCAGTTATGTGGGGAAGAGAGCTCTGACACAGCTCTGGACCCATAACAATAACAACTCCTTTCCTATCTCAGTGAAAAGCCAAAAGAGGAAACTGGAATCTACTGCTTTCATATAAGAGCTGCTGATTTCCCATTGATATCAGAAGCCAGTTATTTTTGGAAAGGAAATGACCTATTGCCTACCTATGGCAAAGCTGGCAGGTACAGTTGGCGTGTGAACAAATTTCCCAATCACCGATATGCCAAGGTCATGAAACAGAAAGTACAAATGGTTTTAGGGACAATCACTAAACTCCTGCCAGGTCACCCCCAGATTCTGAAAGCACTTTGTTCAGCTTGGCATCCGAAAAGGTTTGATATAAGGCCACTAACATAGGCGAGATGTCAGATCACTGCAGCCATACATTCCACGCTCACAAGACACACAAACAAAATTCTATAAATTACCACATCAACAAACACTAGCAGACACTGAAGCACCACAATCATCCAAACACACACAGTGGCAGTACTTTGTCTTTAAATTTAGTCATCTGCTAATGCAGCCAGAAACGTTCAGAAGTTCCTGCTTGTCCTGCAGTGCTGCCTGGCCCGCAGACAGCTCCCGATGTCACACTGCAGCAGAGCTGTGTGACAGGAGCTGCTGAGACACGCTGCCAACGCGACAACAGCGAGCCTCGGGATGAAAGGAGGAACAACCACGCAAAGTGCTGGAAGTCTGAGGAAACGAGATTTTATCAGCCTCTGCTGAACGTGTCAGGCGAGGTCAGCGCTGGGGACGGCTCTCACCAGGGCGTGCAAAGCCTCACAACTAAACCGAGAGAACTTTTCTGCCGTACTTTCACTCTTCATTCCCTTTTTACCTGCAAGCAACATCCATCTGACCAAGGAGTCATGTCACACCACTACAAACATAACGAGATTCACATCTCAAAAGCGAAGCTTGAGAAAATAACAGGAAATAGTTGAGCAAAGACGGTTTCCAAGAAACACAGAGCCAAATCAGCACTTTGTTCTTAGCGGGTAAATTAACAAACCTTCTCTGCTGCTCTGGGGAAATACAGCAGGGGGAAATACAGCAGAACGACTTATATTGCTGCAAAACTTTGCATTTGCAAATATTGGCTGCATTTTCATTTGTTTCGTTACAAAAAAACTTTGGGGAAGGTTGTTAGAGAAGTATTAACTTGAAAGGTAAGCAATGATAGCTGAACATACAAAAGAGCATTCCTTCCTCCTTCTTAGGGACAAGTTCCTCCATCCAGAAATGGGTATCAAAAAGTGAGGGAATGAATTATCTTCTGGATTTCCTGTTTCTCTCTATGGATTACTGACCATTTGCTGAGAGAAGCTGACTGGAATTTAGGGCATAATTAATTTTACTTTGTCAATTACTTTTGTTCCTTTCAGTACAAAAAGTGAAGCTGTGTAGTAAGAAAAGCAAAGCTGTGTACAGTACTGCTGTAGGACTCCATCTTTACGGTCTCAATAATTCGGTCTATTCATTTTCATCAGGAAAACCCCATATTTTCCATGCTTTTGCACTGAATTTTTAGCTTGGCTTCTAGAAGTTAACCTACATGCTTTTCATTAACTTTACTATCCCCATACCTAGCAGAGGTATTGTTAAATGACTACCAGAAATTGGCCTGGAATGATGAGGTTGTAATTCAGGGCATGAGACCTGAAAGTAAAAATCCCTATACTCAAGGTTTTGCCCACTTCAAGGAAGAAAAGAAATATGTGGAGAAGGAAAGAAAAAAAGAAATTAAATTAAAGACTTTCCTGTAGCTTTTAGATTTGGTTATTCACCAGTGAAATCAGTGAAATATTCTTGAGTAGCAGTTAATTTTTAAGCTGATATTCAAAATACTACCCAAGGAACACTCAAAGTAGTGCTGGAAAATGTGACCTGAGATGCTGTAACTTACATTGGGCATGTTAAGAGGAAGACCATGACAAGGGTATGGTCTATGCTCTTGGGTACCAGGGTTACACGCTACACAGCTTTTGTGGGGAAAGTTGGTTTTCCATGATACAGACACTTCCAAGTGCCTGGTGTTCAAGGAAGACCATTCAGCCTAGCAAGAACACATGGTAATACTTCTCATAAACAGCATACCAGTCTCCAGCTTCCTTAATCATTTGTCCCTCGTGCACCCAGGAACACATACCCATGTCAGATGCCGAGGTCACACTCACAGAATCAAGAGAACCATTTTATCTGCACACTGAGCTAAGCACAAAAACCATCCCAAACTACTAATTTAGATTCATATAGTAGTAGAAGTACATAAATTGTCGATATTGACAAACAGAAGGCACTTAACCTTCATGACATCTAAAGGAGGCCTTGTATTGGAAGACAGCTGTTGTTTCCCATACATACCCAGCAACTCAGTTCTAACCTGTTGGCAAATACTATGTTCAGTGCAGGAAAAGGGTCTAAGGAGCCTGAAACCACAGCACTACTACCTTTCTGGAGTTGATTCAGATGTTGGCTAAGCTTGTGCAAGCACAGATCTGGACAGTTGGATACCTGTTAGTTTACAACACCATCAGCACTGCTCAGGCAGGAGTCACTCGAACACACTGATCACACAGTGTTATGAAAGTCTTTTGGCAGATTTGACACCATCCTGAAATCCTAATTAGGGAATCTTAATCTCAGTATTGTTTAATATTATAAATTGTGCTGGTTCAAAGAACGGCTCATGCCCCGCAAGCTGATTGCCTATTAAAATTGAAAAAATAAGACTTGGAAGGCAGGAATAAAATAAGGAAGTCTGGTGTCTCATAGAGTTATATGTATAAGAAATCAAATAAAAATGGGGATTAGGAATTAACTTACCCAGATTTAAAAAGAATTTATCCCTGGATAAAAGCTGTGCTGTTAGACAATATTTCCTAGGGTCTATTCTACATATAGTTCTTGTAGAAGCTTTATTACTTTCTAGAAACATAAGTTACAGTTTGTTTAGCTGAAATATTTTTCTGTTACAAGCCCTACTGAACAGTACATTCTTACTGAGAATTTCATTGAGGCAAAGAAGTCTTTTTATCACACCTATCTATACAGATTCTTCCACGCTAGTTAACTCAACAGGTATTTTGTATTTGGTGTAAAAATATTTGTACTTGGATAAGCATCTAGATATAGCACTTTGTTTTGTGCAGTCAAGACGTATCATTTTTATACAATGACATAATCTACATGAAACCTACCTTTCTTCCTTACTAAGACTGACACAATGTATGCATTACATATATTCTCTGTATAGAATAAAATTTTAGCTGATGCTATCAAACATGTTATTCAGAACCCTGCCTGGAGTTAAATGATGTTTTCAGAGATGGAGTGGACATGCACACAGCTGTGTATTCTGAACAGTTCTTCTGACAGTTTGCTCTTCCATTTTTCACTTAAGTTGGATTTTGGGTTTGTTTATTATTTTTCCTCCCTAAAAAAAAAAGCATAACCTGGCACTACCAGATATTTCAGCTACAGGTTCTCAAATAGTCAAAGGAGGGTTATTTTTCAAGTCAACCAAAGCATCAGCAAAACAATGGAATTCTGACCTACTGAGATGAAGATCAAAGATGAAGATGTTGATTTCAACTATAGAAAATTGTTCTGGTTCACAAAATGTGCACATTAAACTTGACCTACATGTTCAGGTCGATTGCTTTGTGCACCTGTTACTGGATTTTGTTTTCTCATTCATCCCCACTGCAGGTGTCACTTAGGAAAATATATATATAACTATGGAATGACTAGTAAGTTAAGAAAAATTAAACATATCAGCAACATCAGCCTAAGAAATAGTTGAAAAAAATGTCATGTACATATAGATTTAGACCAATATCTGAAATTCTAATTCTACATATTTTCACCTAATAAATAATAAAGCTCCAAATACATAAATGCCAACAAACCCACCACAATGTTGTCAATGAGTACAATGAGTACAATGTTGTCAACCTGTACCTCAGTGCTCTGTGAAACAAGGCTGCAACATGAAACCAGCTTTTAGTGCTCCTCCCATTTACCTTTTCTGTGCCCCAGTCTGAGGTAATCTTGCTGGTGCTGGAAATCACCATATCTGAGGGAAGTGCCTTCTCCAACTGTTTTGATTTCCTAAAGAAAAAGTCTTTCTGTCATATTTGGTGTATGAGTGCCTATTCTGCTGTTTTCACTTCACCTTTGAGTAACTTTTGAATCCAGTGTCTGATATACACACTGTGTCGGAAGTGAATCACAGGTTTCAAGACACAAAATTGTCCCAAGTCTAGCGGAAGTAGGCAGGCAGATGAAAAGGAGATCCACAGTGTGCCTGCAGCCACAGAAAAGGATGTAGCAAGAGCCCCATTCTTACCAGGGACCCACACAGGACAAAGACCATATAGGGGAGGGGGAAAACTTGCATGAGGCACAAATCCATTGGAAGTCAGGCTTCACTGATTCCATTACTTGTGGACTTCTTGATCATTTCTCTTACACTTTCCTACCACTCACACAGATACTTAGTTCCCTAAATATCTGCTCATGACAGTCACAGTCTGAGCTGTACTTCAAGTACATCTTCTTCTTAAAAACTCCAGTGTGTATTTAACAAAGACTTTGTTTCCACTCTCAGCACAGATCTCCTTAGTGCCCCAAACCACTAAACAGTTTGTCAAATAACGTTTCCATCTATCTACAATTTTTCTCAGCATTTTCACTTGTGGCCTTATTTAAAACGTGATTCTGCTCACTGGCATTAGTTTGCAAAAGTACATGAGTTAGTTTTTAATTTCTGTTTATTCAGCTTGGATATTCAAGGCCCCAAATGCTACTCTGTACAGGCAGAAGTCTTGCCCATGATGCCTGTGACTTATCAGAAGGGCTTCAGCCTATGTGGAGGTGAGTTCCTCTGCATCTAGCAGTGCCAGAGGGTACGATTAGCCCCCACAGAAGTTCCTCACCACTTTGCAGAGGTGCTAACAAAAGAGTTTATGGGAGTATTGCTAACTCAGGTGAGGCAAAGTCAGCTATCATATCTCAGATCAGGATTTTAAACTGCTTAAAATAATGTACCAATTGTGGTTAATATGAATTAGGAAGAACTTGTAGAAACTGCTCAGTGACAGATCAGTTTGTAGCAGCTAGAAGTACCCATGTGGCTGTGGATGGAACATTTCCCTCCTCTGCACATCTGGATCTGGAACAAAACATCTGTCCGTGCCCTAAACTAGCCAAGAGTACTGCTACTGTTGTCTTAAGAAAACCAACAATCAGAAATAGAGTCTTTTAGACTCCAAAAACACTTACTTAAAAAAGAAAAAAACATATTTATCTGGCAACACAGACATTGTAGGGTCCAAGTTTATTGTGCTTGCTCATAGAGCAAAATACTTTTTGGCACATTCTCCAGTCCCATAAATACTGAGAAGGAGTGAAAATTGAACTAATGCACAGAACAACTGTTAAGACTCAGCCTCCAACCTAAAGGTACTGATCAGTACTGGCCATCTGTATGAAGCAAGTTTTGCACATTCTGTCACAATTTCAGTGGCCTTATTTAAAAAACAAACACATGGAAAAAATGAGGTGCTCATCTTGACTCCAAATAAATCTAAAACTTGTTTGATATTTTGATTTTTGAAACTTTGTGTGTATATTCTAAATTAACAAATAGAGTAATACCTCGCTGCATTGCGACCCCTCCGTTGTGACCTCAATGGTTTGAGAGAAATTTTCCCTGCAAATCTGCCTCAGTGATTCACGGAGCTTTCCAGCCGACGCATGTGCAGTGCCGCTGCTTCGCCAAGGGGCAGCACCAGTGCTCCCTGTGGGGCGGGACTGGCCCAGCCCCGCGGGGAGGGCATGCAGTGCCGCCTCCTCCCCTGACGTTTATGGTCCCATGGCGCCATGCCCCGGTCCCTGCCCCGTTCCTGTGTGTCTCCATGCCCGGACCCTACAGTGGGAGGCTCATGCCATGGTATGCCCCAGGCAGCNTGAGGCCCTGATGAGACCCATTCCTCGCAAAGCTGGAGGTATAACTGTACTTTGATACTAGAAGGTAGTACAGTAATCCCTCACTACTTTGTGCTTCGAGTTTTGGTCCCTCACATCTTCATAGTATTTTCTTCAGCAAAGACGCCATAGTCTTCCCTCCTTCTTTCGCAGCATTCTCCCATGTGTGCATGTGCAGAGTTTCTCTGCTGTGCTGGGGAGTGGGGCCACCACGGGGCTGCGCCGTCCCACGGGGAGGGAGAAGCACGTCCTGCAGAGCGGGGTGTTGGCCCTGACAGGTGCCACTCCCTCTTGAACCTGCATATGAAAGTGTTCTACAGATTCATAAAATTCTAGGGAAGCTTTATACACACTGTGTCAAGCTGGCACCAGGGCCGCAGGAGAGTGAGGGATTGGTGGGCTTGACTGATCCTGGGGAAGACCCTGGTCCCTCCAGCAGTGGGTGGAGGCAACGCCTGGGTTGGCTTGCAAATGGACACAGTGCAGGGCTGCCCATGCTGCTCCCAGGTGGAGGCGGCGCCGGGGCTGGCTTGCAAACGGACACGTCTTGGGACCACCGGTGTCACTCCCAGTTGTGGGGGTGGTGGCATCACTTCCCCCACACTGTACATGCTGCGAATGGAGCAGCACCACCCCCCTGGTTGCGGGCAGGGTGGCGCCACTCCTGTAGTGCTCACTTGCCCTGCCGCTGTGCTGCACGGGGGTGCAATACTGGATGTCCACTGCTACTCAGCCCACCCTGGTGTGGTGGTGAAGGTGTCCCTGTCGTCGTTGGGGCTGAGGAGGTGGGGAGATAGGTGTGGCTTATTTGCATGTTCATGGTCTGTCTATCTTCGTGGAATCTGGGTTTCACAGATGTCACGCGGTCCCTAACCCCTGTGAAATTCAAGGGATTATTTTTAGTAGGCTCTCTTTCCTCCCCTCAGCCATCCATTTCCATAAAATTGCTAGGAAGCTGGAAGGCTGGAGTCCTCTGTCTCTCTTCCACATGAAGTGAAATGTCCAATGGGGTTCCATGTTATTTGTGCTGAAGTTTGGAATAGGCTGAGTAGGATCACAAAAGCTTCATTTCTTTAGGGGATTGAGCTCAAAGAACCATTCCCCACTCACTTTTTGCACTAAAAAGACAGCTATGAACTACCTGCTCTCCATAGACAAAGGAAGTGAGGAAACAAAGCAAGTAAGCAATGATGTTAACTGAGGAATAAATTACTCTTCCGTAGTCAGAGGAGAAGTCCCTGAGGAAATTTAATCACCACACCCTGCTTGTTATTAAAGGTCTGTGTGGAAGCCATGGCTGGGCAACTGCTTATGCAAACTTAGGGAAATGTTTGCTTAATAAAAAGATTAAACAGAAGGTTCCCTGACAATGTCTGCTGTGTCTAACAGGATGGGACTGTTACAGAAAACCATCCAAGTAGACTATTGTGCCTGTGTGGAGCAGACAGACCTGTGCATGCACAGGTTAACTGGAGGATTCAAAGCTCAAGGGAAAAAAGAAGAAAACACTATTTTTTGTCTACAGACTGTGACAGAAAACAAACTCAGAAAATTAGTTCTGTTATGGATTGAG
Source organism: Pitta sordida (assembly GCA_013390025.1). Taxonomy (NCBI): domain Eukaryota; kingdom Metazoa; phylum Chordata; class Aves; order Passeriformes; family Pittidae; genus Pitta; species Pitta sordida. The sequence continues at coordinate 318,953 of WEKX01002389.1, forward strand.
ACTTGAGTGCATGTATCCTTTCCAGGCAGAGCAGAGTTGCAACTTGTTCTATTTGAAGGATTTGTTGCTTAGCAAACTTTTAAATGAAGGCTTTTCATGTGCATCTGAAGAAAAAAACTGTAAATTTAGATTTGGAAAAAAAAATGTAGAGCTATAGGGAAAACCAATCAACGGATATAAAAAATTTACAACAGCATTTACAATTAAAATCCCTACTATGAATATCCAGTGGAAATGAACGATGCTGCAGAACTCTCTTGGTTACATTTTTTACCAGTGAATGGCTCATATTCTTCAAAAAGATTAGAAGTGGGAGGTTGCATGGAGCTACTCTGATTCATTTAATCTTTTTTTTGTCTTCTTCCAACTAAGCATTTTCACAGGGGAAAAACAATTATGTCATCAAGTTCCCTTCTCTGCTGAGACAGTGTAGTTGCAAGGATTTATGCTGATTTGTTGATCAGAAAATTGCAATCAGTGATATTATTAATGAAAGTAAGTTATTTTGCCATTACATTGTGGTAGTTTGTGAGGGAGATGGAATTACCTCATGACCTGCTTGTAGACTGCAGTCAGGCCAAGAAGGATCACCCAACCTTCCAGGATACCAAAAGGAGAGCAGAATTAGGCACATCTCTCGTTTGCATAAAACAATTCCATATTTTACTGGGACATATTCTTGTTTGCAACAGGATATTCCTAGTTAGAAGAAACAAATCCAGATGAGAACAAGATAGATTAAATTCTACCTCTGCACTCTGCTGCAGTCTTTCCCATACTATTTATCCAAATACTAAAAAATCTAGAAATATACAATCCCACAATAAAATTATTCAGTAACTTAGCTACACGTTTAATTATCAGGAACACAGGACAATCTCGTTGTTGCCATCTTCAGAATTCAGGCTGGTTGTTGCGATGTTTAAAAAAAAGGGCTGAGATCCTTGCTACTCGTGCCCAGCTCTGACTCCATTTGGATCTGCGTTCAACTGAGCTGAGACAGCAGTGAGGTCGCTACTCTAGACTGCCACCTCCTGTCTTAAATCCTCTCTCACTCACTCACTGATCAGTGATCTGATCAGGGTGTTTCCCAGAACGCTGGCTTTGCTAGTAAAGATAATTCTATGCAGAAAGGATGTTTCCTCAAAAATAATCAGAAACAAATATTCACATAAGTTACAGGAAGTGGAGCAACCATGCCATATGTTGTATCCATCTGACAAGCAGTTATTGATTTCCATAGACATTCAAAGCTATTAGACCTAATTAAAATAAAAATTAAAAAACATTATTTCTTTCTCAAGCAGTACTTTGCTGTGCCTCACTGTTCTGTGTCTCAGCAGACAGACTTACCCATCTTATTATGCACATTAATCAATTGCCAGATAAAAGTACGTTACTGACATCTGAAATGTGCTACAGCATTTTAAAAACATTGATTAAAGGGAGAAAGATTACAAGGAGAAAGGTTGCATTTTTCCTCCCAATTATTAATCTAACTTAAGGTACAAATGGCATCAAAACTGACAAAATTAAGAAATTAAAGGCCAGTCTTATGCTTTGCACATTTCAGATGTCTGACAGTTTTTGGCTTCTAATCAATTAGTCAACAAGCTTCCAGTCTTTTATTCACATCTGAGCCTCCCTTCATGAGCCTAACTACTGGAATCCAAGTAAATGCACACTCCTCTGTTACTATCTAGTCTAAGACATCAGTATCTTCCTTGTCAGGATGCATAAAAATTCTCATACAAAAGTTTTGACTACGTCCAACCTGAAATAAAAAAACCCAAACACCCACCCAACCAAAGAAAACAAAAACCCCACAAAGTCCAATATCTGTATTTCCTTTTCTTTATTTCTTGTTTGTCTTATTCAATTTGAAATACAGGGAAAATAATCTCTGCAAAATAGCTATTTGTAAATTTGTGATATTTTTCAGTGTAATAAGAGAGGTTTTCCTTATTTTAAGTTAATGGCGCATCCACCTATTTGAGTTATTTCCCCATTCTTACTCTCAATCACGGTAAGTTTTTGGACTTCAATAAAAATGGAAGGCCTTAAAAATACCAATTATTTCGGAAAAAAAAGTGAAAAGTGCAATTCAAACTCCCAGCAATACATATAACATATTGATAATCTGTATGCCTTCTGGAAAAGTTACTTAATGAAAGACATTGCACTTTATTCAGGAATGTCTCTTATTTAGTCAAATTTCCCTGGACTTCAGAATATTATATGGAGCTCTCCAAGCAGTGGAGGACCCTGAGGAGGAGAGCCTTGTCTTCCCCAGGCTGAACAACTCCAGCTCGCTCAGCCTGTTTTCAGAGGAATAATGGAAAACCTCACTGCTTTCTAGCTTCTAGTATGTACAGTCCTTTACAGCAACCACCCATGCAGGCATGTAAAAGTATTTGGTAAAAACTGAATTTGAAAGTGTAGAAAACAGATAAAGAACGGTAAAAAAAAAAATCCATTAATGAATTTGTTAAAAGTAGCAGTTACTCATAAAGTGGCTTAACTTCATAACAACGAAGAATTAAGTTATTTGAAAGCACTTTCTTTGGAAATCTGAAGTGCAAATTGACTTCAAGTACCAGAATTCAGCACATTACATCAAACTACTGTGTTGCATATACTGTGAATGAGTTTTGAAAACTGCATTAATTTTTTTTAGTAAGTCAGTATTTGAGCTCACAGTATTAAAAAATCAGTGTTGTGGTTAATGCACAGTACTGGGCATCAGATGTTTTAGATTCTAGTCTTGGCTTTCTCTCAGACTTCCCCTATGAGATCATCTGTTACAATTATCTTTTCAAAATTGGCATCTAATTTTGGATAACTCAGCTTTGCCAGCCAGACTTCAATATCTGGAACCCAATTTTCAGAAAACGGTTTCATTCCCTTCAGCTGGTACAAAAAGGACTCAAAGACTCTGGAAAACAGGTTCTTGAAACTCTGGATTTCCATTGGTTGCCATTTACATATCTCTGCATGGTGTTCTCAAAATGTTACCAGTGACGTTAGTGGTGATTTCAGCTTTATTAATACTTTGCATCAGCTGCACTTACCTAAACAACTACAAAATATTTAGGGCAATGGCAAGCAGGGTCCAGAGAGAGTATCCAGAGGCTTGCTATGAGTCCAGCGTCCAATACACCTCACTTGCACATTTTAGTGCTTCAGCTTAGGTTGTCAGAAATTAAACTGTTTCAAATAAGAAGCCATAGCTGTAAAGGCAGATTTTCATCACCACAAAGATAGTTGTGGCCCCCAGCTTCTAGTGAAATCAACATGAGTACCAGCTCTGCACGGATCTGTGTCTTTGTAACAAAGCATCATCATGTCTACAGTCATCAAAATCCATGATCACACAGGATATAGGATATTCTGAGTTGGAAGGGACCCTCAAGGATCACCTAGTCCAACTCCCAAGCGAACATCCACCCAGGGATCAAACTCACAACCCTGAAGCCATGGGCACCACAATCCATCTATCCAAGCCTCCCATCGTGTAAACCATGTCACTGAGTTCCTCATCCAGTCTTTTCTTAAACACCTCCAGGGATGGTGACTCCACCACCTCCCTGGGCAGACCATTCCACTGAGAGATCACTCTCTCTTTGAAAAAGCTCTTCCTAACATCCAGTCTAAACCTCCCTTGGCGTAGCTTAAGGCCATGTCCTCTTGTTCTGGTGCTGGCACCCTAAGAGAAGAGATTTACACCCACCTGACTGCAACCTCCCTTCAGGTAGTTGTAAAGAGCAATGAGGTCACCTCTGAGCTTCCTCTTCTTCAGGCTGAACTACCCCAGCTCCCACAGTCGCTCCCCATAGGGCTTGTTCTCCAGTCCTTTCACCATCCTTGCCGCCCTTCTCTGTACTGTCTCAAGCAGCTCAACATCCTTCTGAAACTGGGGAGCCCAGAACTGCACACAGCACTCAAGATGTGGTCTGACCAGCACCGAGTACAGGGGAAGGATAACTTCCCTAGTCTGACTGACCACACTGTTCCTGATACAGGCCAGGATGCCATTGGCCTTCTTAGCCACCTAGGAACACTGCTGGCTCATAATAAGTTTTCTGTCAGCCAATACTCCTAAATCCCTCTCCATTTCACCACTCTCCAGCCACTCCTCCCCCAGCTGATAGTGATGCGTGGGGTTGTTATGTCCAAAGTGAAGAACCCGGCACTTAGTCTTGTTAAGTCTCATATTATTGGAATCTGTCCATTTCTCTAGCCTATCAAAAGTCCCTCTGAAGAGCCTTTCTACCCCCTGGCAGTTCAACATTTGCCCCCAGCTTGGTATCATCTGCAAACTTGCTGATGATAGACTCAATTCCCTCATCCATTATCAATAAAGATATTAAACAGTGCTGGGCCAAGCACTGATCCCTGTGGGACTCCAGTAGTGACTGGTCGCCAGCTGGATGTGGCACCATTTACCAACACTCTCTGGGCTTGTCCATCCAAGCAATTCCTAACCCAACACAGGATGTTCCTATCAAATCCACGCTCTGAGAGTTTCTTCTGAAGCTTACCATAGGAAACCGTGTCAAAGGCTTTGCTAAGATCCAAGTCCACAACATCCATGGCCTTTTGATGATAACTTTGTTTGAAGCTGAGTTGTAAAAGTTTTGCATAGCAGATGGGACACATGCTAGAGACACTGCATGGAACGGAATTCTTGTTGAATTTAAAACACAAAGCGACCTTTACGATGTGTTCTTATGTTTATCTGGACATGAGTCAAGAAAAATAAAAGTTCACAGTAACCCTGTGACTCCAAAAAGGAAAAACATTTTCTCCACCTCATGAAGAAATGTTAGTGAAAAATACCCAGCAATAAAAACCTGTTCTCATAGTATTTTAATTAAACAACCAAATATCTCACTCCAGAATCCTTGTGTAGCCTACACTGGATCATACCATCTGTGTGAAGATGTTTTGCAATTATGCCAGTACTTCCAGCTCAGATGACTCAGAATGGGTGGTGTTTATCAGGAGGAGAATCCAGACTTTTTTGTCCTTCACGGAAATCCAGGCCTGCTGAGCACCCTTGTCTGATACAGTTTGATGAATTAGTTGTTTTTAACTAGCAGGAAAATTATCCTTCGTGGGTTCCCATGATCACACTGCTTCTGGCACCTGAGCGAGGTTGGTTTTGATAACCAGGAAAATGAGATCTTCAAGATTTGGTGAAGGTCAGAGTCCCTTAATGCAAATGAGGTAGTCATAGAATGTTGGAGGTGTATCTGTTGAGGGCTCATCTGGCCTTTAAACCATGATCTTTTCAGATGTACTCACTTCCTAAATGTTTTTAACTTACTAGATCCATAGTTTCCTAAATCCAGAAAAATACATCCAGCGGTTAATCAGTGGACATTTTCTGTGAATATTTCTAGTCTTCTGTTTTTGGCAAGGTAATGAAATAATTCTGAGACAAACATGAAATGCCTCAATAAGAAGTAAAAGAGATTATTGAAAAGATTAATGCTAATTTTTAGGTACAATGTCTTTCTCCTCTCCTGCCAATACAACATTGGAACCAGCCTCATCAGCACAGGAACTGGCCTCAGTTTCTCCATCCAGCTCAGAGTTTGCTGGTGCAAATACCATACACCTACACTGAGAGAAAGGGCTCCATGGGAAGTGGAAGTGGGACTAAGGAACACTCTGTTTGCTTTGCTGTGTGGGAGATATCATCAGTTCCTCCCAGACCCTCCTTTCTCTACCTTACTGAGCAGAGCTGTGGGACAGCTGTCCCAATAACTCATTTTCCATTTCTATTCTGAGTATTTCCTGCTTCTGATTGTATGGCTTCTCTATGCCCGCACATTTGGATAAGCACGGAGCACTTCATTGGCAAGTTCATAAAAGTCTATTAAACTCAGCATGATAGTGGCAGTACTTTACCTGATAAGCTTCAGCACCCTGCTTAGTCATCATACTTTTATTATCTTCTATCACAAAGTCTTGCTCACTCACAAAAGTCACAGAAAGTTGCCACATCTTTTCCTACCAGGAAACTGTGGGTAGTTCTCTCCATGGCTTTTACAAGGAGCAGCAGCAAGTAGACACCAGCTTTCTGGGAGACAAATATTCTATTTATTACACAATATTACACAAAGGTTACTTTTCAACCTACTGCAAAAAATCTAAGTTATGAAGTATATTTAAAAATTACTGTGAATATAGGAGAAAAAAATCCTCCTCTTTGCTTATTTCTTTATAAGATCTTCTAAGCAAATTGCATTGACTGGAATATACACAGAATAGAATATGTATAATATATACACAAAAAAGATAATTTAAAGGCATATGGCATCTTATATTTTCATCCCCCAATTCAATGATTTCTAAGCTATTTCACTTCTTTGCATTATATGACTGATCTGCGATAGAAATACCAATTCCTGTGTATTTTGTGTGTAGTTAAACTAAATCTCATTCTCTGCTACCTGCTCATAGTAAATGAAACTGTCAAGTAGATCATGACAAAACCTCCTTTCCTGTTACTGAAAAGGTTCTTATCATGCTCTGCAACTTTCTTCCTTATATACATTTTTTTTCTTTAGAACAAGAAGTAATATCTCAGTTCAACTAAATCAGTAAAATAAGTTTTAAAATAGATGTCTGTTCAAACCACATCATACTTCCTCTGCTGCATTGTGCATTACTTTCAATACAATACAGAACTCTTTTCAGGCTGCTCAACAGCTAACAGCAACAGTTGGTAGCAAGAGAAGTGATGAATTTACTGACTATACCATGCACTAAGTAAGTTCTGGTACCTCTGGTACAGAACTTATATCCCTTTGATATGCAGCCTTATATATTATACCATATCCAGCTAATTGAAACTAAGATGTAGGTGGGTTAAGTGCTGTGTCCAGAAATACCCAGCAAGTCCAAAAGCAGAGCAATAAACAGAGTGTAGGTTCCCTGAGTGAGTTCTCTGTGCTGGGTTCAACAGGCCAGTGATTTCAAATGTACAGATTAATTATTTTTTTCTGGACAAAGAGCAGGCTTTTAAGGCAATTGCTCTACACATCTGGCTTTGACCAGCAATGGCTGAAACCCTTTAGTTGTATAAATATCAGACCATCATGCCCTGAAAAGTAGATTAAAAAATGAACATCAATCATATCTATCAAGCAATCCATACCCAAGTAAAGCTGCTGCAGAGTGATCTGGATGTACTTCCATCACATGGCACTGGGTCAGTCTGCGTTTGTTTCCATAGCTTCTTCATCCTACTAGGCAATGCCTTGTTGTCTCCTCATCCTCAGTGTCTGGATATGATTAATTTTTTTTTTAAAGTCAAATATTATGGCATATATTCTGGCATTTTATAAATCTCTGATTGCTCCCACTACTCTGTAAAATTAAGGGTAGAAACTCTCCCCTGCATTATAACCATAACCATATGCATATATATACAGGTGTGGTTCTCATAACTATACAACCCTCCCTGTGCTTATATTCTTTCTGTTATACTTAATCATACCAGGCTGGTGTTTGTAGTGGACTGACATAGCTCATGCCATGGGAGGATTCTCTAATTGACATGGTGGTGTTCAATCATAGCTTGGACTCGGCCTCAGAGGCCTTTTCCATCATAATTGATTCTGTGACTCTGTGAAAAAGGGAGGGGTTTTCCCTGACTTCTCATGGAAATCCGTGGACTTTGGGACGACACAAGAAACAAGTACTGGGCTGCCAGCGACAAGCCAGGAGATCACACTTATCCTTTACAAATACTGGGTTGCAGGGGGGGCAGGAGATCACACTTATCTTCTCCTTTAATCGGGGCCCACCACACGAACACAAGCTGTTTGCCAGGCAGACCCGGGCACAACTTGGGAAGAGTCCGGGATGTCGATCTATGACACAACACAACACTCATTATAGATAGTGCTTTTAACAGCCGCCTGATTCCGCCCAGGGCGAAGAGAGCGGACCCCCGAAAGGAGCAGACCCCCGAAAGTGAGGGGCGAGGACGGGCGAACACCCCCGCGTAGGCATCGGTACAAGACAAAACCAAAACAGTTTGGTGACATCTAGGGGGTGAGCCAGGCGACTCAGGGTGACGGGGGAACTCATTTTTGAGGGTGTCCCCCCTCAGGCACAGCCGCCGCCGCCACGGCAACGAGGGCAGGGGAATGAATGGGCGGGGGCAGCTCCGGCCCTGCGCCCGCTGCTCCCGGGCTCCCGGACCCGCCGAGGCCCCCGCGGCTTTTTACCTTCCGTGTCTGGTTTTACCCTCGGTGTCTGGTTTTACCTTCCATGTCTGATTCTACCTTCAATGTCTGATTTTATTCTCAGTGTCTGATTTTTACGCTCAATGTCTGATTTCTCGCCGTGACCTGAGTGACGAGTGTTTAACCAAAAAATACCGATTTAAAAGAATCCTGAATGAGGGCAGCCGGAATGTGACCTCTGTGTGCAGGATTGTTAGTTTCGGGAAATGATTTGGGGTTTTGCTCTTGGATTTTTTTTTTATTTTTTTTTTTGCTCCCCTCCCCTTCTCCCAGCTGCTGGTGAAAATACAGCATCGTGCTTTCCTTGATACCTTCCTGTCTTGTAGAGTACCTCGAAATCGGCATTTTTTTAGTCAATGGATTTTCTCCCATCCTTTTGCCTTTTCCTGCCTCCGTGAGCGTGCAGGCACCCACTGGAAACCCATCCTTTTGTCAGGCTGTGAGGCACCTCGACGGGAAGTGAAAAAGATATCTTCTTTTTTTTTTTTTCTTTAAAATGCTAAGGTGCTATTTCCCCTGGGTAATTTTTTCCAGCAGTTTAGGGTTTCCCCTAGTAAAGCAATAATTTGAGGAGAGCTGACATGCCTGGTGGTACATTAAGAACTTTCGAATGGCAAAAAAAGGGAGGGATTTTTTATGTAGACATTTGGAATAAAGATTTTTTAAAAAAATACTATTATAAGCCTAGGAGACAAAGCATGTTGCTATTAAACATTCAGCATCCTGAATTAGAGGGTTTTCCAATAAGCATCTGAAATTACTAGAAGGATTCAGGATCTGGAGTCTTGACAGTTTGGATGTCTTTTCATTTTTCCTCCTATAACAAAAAAAAATCTAACAGTTCTGGGCCCTTTTTACACTATCACTTAGAAAAAGGAAAGGAAAAAAATATATCATTTAGCATTTTCTACTTACGAAGGGATATGGAAGCTGCTTTGTTGGGGGTTTGGTGGTTTTTCTTATTTTTTTTTAATTCCTCTTTAATACTCCTATTGTCAGGCCCAGATTTAAAAAAAAAAATCCACCTTCATCCTTCAGTGTGGTCCTTTCTATGGCAATAACCACTGAGCTGTGAAATGTTCCGTGTGTTAGCAGAGACAGCAGAGTTGTGCCTTGGCTGGTCTCAGGTGTCAGACGTGGGGTAAAAGATACTGCTCTTATCAAATTTCCCAGGCTGGGTGTGCAACACAGATTTCTTTACAACATAACATATCCCTGTGTGCTTTTAGTTCCAGAGTCATCTTGGATTGATGCATTTTTTCCCTCTGTGAGTTGTACCACCAGGATATAAATAACTCCAGCAGTGGAGGGTGCCTTTGTGGTGCAAGAGGAGGGGCCTGTGTCACTTCAGCCTGTGTGGCTTTGGGTGGTGTTTGGCCTTTGAGCAGAACAACGTGTGTCTGGAAGTCCCCTGGCCACACAGTTCCTTGGGGAGCAGAGCAGGGTATCAACAAAGAATGGTTAAATCAGTAAACGCGAATTATTTGAATTGAATTGGGATAATTGGACTAGAATTGGGATACATGGCTGGAAGAAAATTCTGTTCAGTAAATTTTTTGAGTCTCAGCTGCATAGGAAGGTTATCAAGTAGTCCTGTATTGTCAAACCAGTGTTTTGATAGTAGTATTTTTTTCTATATTCCAAGAGATGTGTTATGTCAGAGTGATTTCTGATGCATCATACTTAAAACCATGATTGAAATTATATCTCCTGCCAGGTGTCAGAAATCTTGGTGAAAAAATGGGGGATGTCTTTGGAAAAATCAGACGCAGTTTTAACCTTAGGCTTGTCTTTGAAATTTGCTGTTCTTATTAGGCTCCACTAGGCCTTCTAAGGTACGGGGCTGCAGCCCATCTTTGAGGAAGAGGTGGCTAGAAGGAAGTTCTTGCAACACTGTAGTGTAGGAGGGAGGCAGGCAATGGCACCTCAGAGGTCTAAACATTAGAGGTGGATGTTCTAATTGTTACAGGACCAACTGTAAGTTACTTACTTGCTTATAAAATTGCTGTAACTGTATTTAGGCTTTTTGTTTGGGAGTTGCATCAATGGAAAGAATCGGGCACAGAGATCTGATAAGAATATTAGCATTCATTTTAAAACTTGCCACGTGACCTGTTTGTGAGCTTCCTCATTCTTTTAGTTTGAAAGAATACTTATACATGCAAGTTCTTAGTGTTTGATGACTCAGTAGGAAGTGAAAGAGTCGGTATAAACCACAGTGAAATGGAGAAGAAACTATATATGGTAAAAGTTCTTACATACGTGGTCCTGCACAGGGGCAAGCTAAGTGGCTGTTCTTAAAACATTCTGAATGTATAGCAAATGTGTGCAAAAATAAATGGTGATGAAGCTCTTGCAGAAATGGGTGAATTCACTGGGTGCTCGTGTTATTTTCTGAAACATGAGCATTGTGTTGATAATTGTGGTGAGAGCTGTGCACAGTAAGACATGGAAGAGAAATAAGTACACTGCACTTAAAATAGGGAGTTTCGTGTTGAGAGTGGCAGGGACAGTGAGCATTTCATGTTGGGCGCTAGAAAAGAGAAGCCAATTCTGTTCCAGGTTACTGCAGTTCATAATGAAGATTTTGGAGGATTTCCCATAAGGGACAGGAGGGAGAAGTATCTTGTGTTTCTTGTGCCCCTTAAAAATATCAAAAGCTGTCCAGCATCTGTTGTTGCACAGATCTGTGTTTCTTAGTGCATTTACATGTTGGTACTTTTACTAATGTGGTTTTTCAGCCATAATGGCCATGTTGGGTCATCACAAACCTACTGAACCACCTGAATATTCTGGATCATGGCAGGGAGAACACTGCAATGAGATTGGTTCCATTGGTGGGGAAGCTGGTGTGCAAGGCTCACTTGTCCTCATCTTCACCCAATTTTTAGGTAGCCTGGAGGGGATTTAAAACTCTGTTCTTTCTGTCTATGGCTGAGTCTGTAGAACTTTGAAAAATGTCATTTTTAAGGCCTGAAAGAGTTAGGGAAGAGACTGTGAGCGTCCAAGCTTAATTTCACTCGTTGCAGTTCACATAGCTTAATTCTGATTTTTACTGTGTTTTAGGCTGGTTGGAGAAGTTACAATCTGTTTTTAAAATCTAGGATTTGCTCATTGCCAACAAAGTTAATTTCCTGAGAAGGTGTGTCAAGGTTTTAATGCACAAAAGGACTGGAAGTTACTATTCAGATCAAATAGAAAAGTGATTTTGTAGATTAGTGGTTTCTAGGTCAACATAGTTGTATGATTTGAAAGGTATTTTTCAGGTTGACCAAGAGCCACTTACTGATGTTTGTGCTGTAGTTGTTTTGGTTGCATCTCTCAGTGGTTGCTATATAAATGTTGGAGTTTGAGCAGGGTTTAAAAGTGTGGGTAACAGAGCTTCTTGAGGGGTGTTCTGGGAGTTTGAGCTGTAAAGATTTATTTAGGTATTATTTGTCCTTTTGCTTCTGTTGACCAGCGTGGTTGGTGATGACTGGTAGGGAAGTTGCTTCATACTGGGGAACAGAAAAGGAGGAAAAGCTGTAAACCAGTATATGTGTGTAAAGGTGCATGGGGCACATACATGGAGGTGCTTATGGCTGTACTTGGGACAGTTCAGGAAACCCTAAGCTGGAGGATTGGATTTTATGATTCATAAAACTGTCTTTTAGCTTGACCAGGCCCTGCAGAGTGAATTTTGTAATTATAAGGTATAAAATATAAATATAAAAATAAAAATTATAAGTATGAAGTCATTCCTACGTATTGTAGGAACAACAAAAATTGTGTGATTGACCTTAATGCAGTAATTTGCTAAGCCTGAAAGGGAGTTGTTTGGGTTTTGTTTTCTCTTTTAAATTTGTACACCATTAATTGGACTTAGCTCAGTCCTTCAAAATGTCTCATGTTTCCTCAAGTTGAAAACTTGTGGTAAAGTCTCCTGGTGTATTCAGGTGGTGTGATCCAGAAATGCTTGTGGCTCCTCTTTTCTTTCTCGCGGCAGCACTGCATTCTTGAATACACAGATAAGATCTATACAACTCCTGGGTACTTCTGGCCTTGGTGGTACTATAAGAAAGAGAGTTGATAAGCGCTGGCCTTTTCAGTTTGAAGTAGAATGAGTGAAACGAGTTGTATACACAGTGTCATTCTTAAGGTATTCCAGACAGCTCTGCCTTTGGAGACAGCCAGCACTGAATGAGTGAAAGAAAGTAGGGTCACAAAAAAGCAAAAAAACCCCAAAACCCTTTCTCCCTCTATTACCCCAAGTTTAGTTAAAATATCTACTGGCTTGATCAATTTCTTTCCAAAACAGGTACCCTTTTTTTACTGCAGCAAGGTGAATAATTAGGTGCAGCAGCAGAATAATTAACCCTAAACTAGGTATACTTCATATTACCGTTAGTGTAATGACAGAATTCCTCTCAGCTGCAATTAGCTGTACTCTTTGCTGGGATAATTGTTCCAGTGGCATCCTTCATACCTTGCTTCAGAAAACCTGGTGAATGTTTTGAAAATTCTAGCAGGTGGCTCTTAATACAGCCTGAAGTGGCTAATGAAGTTTTGGGACAGGGTCCCAAGGAGGCTGTGGATTGTCCGTCCTTGGAGGCTTCCAGCTCCCCCCAACTGGTCAAAGCCCAGAGCAGCGGGCTCTGAATTCATCTGTGACTGGTTTGAGCCCGGGGTTGGATGAGGCAGATCCTGCTGGGTTACCACTGCTGCACCTCAGTGGTTGAGTGATTTTGCAGATGAACGGGGTTTTGTTCTGGCACGTTTGTACAGTGCAAGAGGCAAAGTGTGCATATGATACATGAATGTCAGAGTTGGACAACTGATGGCTGATCCCCGTGAAGTAAAATTGTCACTTCTTGCTGACACGTTTAAAATTCATGTTTTACAAATGGGCTTCTTTTAGTGGCTATTTTTTTTAAACATTCAATAACTTGTTATTGTTTTATTAGTGTATGTACTATTTTGGGACTCAGTGATATAAAGCTTCCTTTTGTAAGTATTTGGGTAACAAACACTCTTTCAGAGCATCCTGTTTGGTGTGAACTACCATCATCTGAAATTTTGGGCATGCTGTCAGTTTTAGAAGTGCTCACTGGAAACTTCATCCTTAAAAGAAACACTGAAAATTATGAAACTTTTTGAAGTCCATCTGAATTGCCCAGACTGTCTGCTCGTTCACAGTTAAGCCTGTTCTGTAAGAGCATAAAACGGGACTTCAGGGTTTTTTTCTGGTGTGTAATTCATTATGCTACTGCATGCTCTAATTGGAGAGGTGATTTAATTAGCTCTCATTGGGTCCTCGTTATAAGGTGATCTTTTAAAAAATTACAGATTTCAGGTTACTGGAGGACTTTCATGGAGTGGCAGGAAGTCCAGATTCAGACACTGGGCTCTTTTACACCTCACAATGTACTTGGTCATTTTAATACTGTTACACATAAATTTGACAGTCCTGATTCAGCAAACAATCTGGGAAATACTTTAATGTAGTTTTAAAGATCTCTGCATCATGTGAAATATGTAAAATTCGTTTGAAAGTATAAATCCAGTTGGTTTCCAATGGGGCACAGGCACTTAAATTCAGACTTTTTTTTTTAACCCTAAACTAGGTATCTGTTGGTAAACAAAAGTAATACATATTCTAATAAAATTATTTCTTCCTTTGCAGTTTGTGAAATGTGGCTATGCAGGCTCAAATTTCCCAGAGCACATTTTTCCAGCTTTGGTTGGAAGACCCATTATAAGATCAACTGCTAAAGTAGGAAACATTGAAATCAAGGTAAATGTTTTTGATTATTATTCCTTTCTGACAGATAAAAATATTTAGGGCAGCTTTTGATTTACATGATATATAGAAATGCTTTCTCCTTAATTCCCCTTTATGTTGTTTCAGTATCTGTTGATTTGTTTCTGTATTGCATTTTAGCCTGTCTCAAACTACAAAGGTATGAAGAGAGTAATGTAAAGCACTGGAGGCCTTCAGGTAGTGCACCTGAGAAGGTGGCAGGTAGGGCTCAGGTGTTTCTGGGCAAAGAGGGGCTTCAATATGTAAATGGTGTCCAGATTAGAGGGCAGAATTTGGACAGAAGGGGCTGACTGTCACTGAGCTGTACTGTGGATTCTGAGACAGTGCTGAAGAAATGCTGGACCTTCCAGGTCTTTCTGTACGGTTTGCTTTCTACTCACAGTTGATCATCTGTGATCTTGTATGAGATGTTTAACCTTGGCTGTGTTTGCATTTCATTGTTTCTATTGTTTCTGTTTCCCTTTTGCTGTTGATGGAGGTAGGTACTCCACACCAGTTAGAGATGGAGGGGCTCTGTTCAGGCCTCTTTGTCTTGGGACATTATTCCGAGACATAGGGGGGAACCACTGTTTGAGCATCTTTTTCTAAAGTCTAGGGGGGTGCCATTTCTCACTTGATAATTACAGTCGTGCTTCGAATGTTATTAGTTGCCTCTGCAATACAGGCTTCAGCCTTGCTGTGGTCACATCCTCCCTTCTTGCTTCTAGCCACACAATTCTCACCTTGTGCTGCTTGTGCTGCTTGTGCAGGCATGTGGTGAGCCACTTTAGTGAGCTGATCCAGCTGAAAAAGAGGGATTTCTTTGTCAGGTGAAGTTTGAATGCCTTTACAATTGTGCAAACTCCAGTTTTAGAGTGAGGGATAAGCAAGAGGCAGCAGAACTGGAGAAGTCCTTTCTTAGGCTCATGAAGGTCAAGTAGGACCACACGTAGAGAGGCTTTCAGTTTTGCTTTCCTTATTGCTTCTGAGCAGCAGCTTAGAAAGAGGAAAAAAAATTGTCCAAGTCTTGTTCCGATTTTCAGAACCTCACAGTGCACATGGAGAACTTGGCTTACCTGATTTCTGCTGCTTCCTGTAAAACAGTTGTAGTATGAGCAAAAGGCCACACGAGGAAGAAGAGGCGGAAAGGCATCAGACTTTCCAAAATGCATTTGTGGGGGTTTTTTTGGTGTTGTTAATATTGCAATACTGCTTTACCTTGTGTCAGGTAGGATAATTTGTTTGAAATCTTTCCCTTTCACAGTAGAGAGGATTGTGTTTTTATGAGGTGAGGGAAAACATCTTCCTTTCTCTTGCAAGACTTGAGGAGACATGTTTCTTTGGGTATCTACTTGAACTTAAATAGGAGCCTCCTTAAAGGAGGTCCTGGTAGAGTTTTATGAAAGCTGTGCAGTGATTTATGAATTTGAAGTCCAAAAAAAATTTCCTGCATGAAATCTCAGTGTTGAAGTCATGTTTCCTTTCCAGCTGATCTGATACTGAAACTGGCAGGACAGGCTGTATCCTCTGGTTACTTGATAACTTAGTCTAATATTGTTACACATACTGAGTTGAAAAGACAGGAGGAAGAAGTGGGTAAGTACTATGGGTCTAAAAGAACTAATAAACTATGATTTCACGTGCACTGCTGATCATCTGCTTGAGCATGGATGACATGGGTGTATTTCAGAGGGTTTATACTGTCTGGACTCTTCCTGTATTCCTATAGCATCTGTCTGTAACAGCTGGGCACCCTTTCTTGAGGAAGCAGTGTATCAAGAGAAGAAATCCCTGCCATAGATACTTTGGGTATCCCAATAGGATGATACAGTAGGAAGACTTTAAGTGTGATTGCTGTTTTTCTTTGTGAGATTCTTGCAGATTTCTTTAAAAAGAAAGTGTTTTAGCAGATGAGTTTTATGCTAAGACTTAATTCTAGGCATTCATTGCGAGTTCTTATGGGATAAGTTTAAAACTGAGTAAAGGAAGAAGAAATCAAGAAGATTGTTAGTTTAACTTCCAAAACTATTCAGAAAAGCTGTCATTCTTGAGAAATTGAGAAACTCTGTGAGAAGAACCTGGAAGCTGATGTAAACAGTGTTTATCATCCATTGAGCTACGAATTTCAACTTACTTTGCCTGTATTTTCTTCATGGAATCTCATTTTGGCTAGCAGCAGGGACAGAGCTTTTTCTCCTGCTCAGAGTCCCCAGTTCATGACATAAACACAAGAGTTCAGTTATTACTGTTGTTATTTTGCTTAAAATTGCAACATTAAAACTCTAAACCCTGAGGCATAGATGCTGCTGTTAACTTTTACTGACTTACTAGTCTTTGCAGCAGGTTTGGGGGTACTTATGAGTCAGTTCTTAGATATTTTAAGTGGAATTTTTAAAACAAAATGTAAATTTAGTGATTGTCAGAGCTACTTATGGTCAATTGCCCTGTGCAGGGTCTTGTCTCGTTCAGATAAACACCTTGCCCAGGTTAAAACTCCACTGCTATAGAGTATTTATACACAGAATCCTGTTTGTGAGAGATAAGCAGATATACTGACCCTGTTTGTGGCCTAGGGGACATAAATATGACATGCCACTGACATGTTGCAATAGCTTCCTTTAAAGAAACAATTTAATCTGATATCCTGATAATGTTAGTTTGGCCCTAACTAAACTAACTCAGATCAGTCCCTGCTGTACATGCATCTCTTTTCAGCCTAATTCTACTGTGTACTTAAAATAATTTGAGAATTTCATTTAGGCCTTTTCTGACTTTCTTGCTTCTACCTTTTCTTCACCTTTCTTGACCTGTTGAAGTAGAATAACAAAAAGATGGTAAGTGAGGTGCCCCTGTGCTTTTTGTTTACCATTTTTGCTTGATGAGACCTAGTAGCTGTTATGTTATTCTTTTAATGCTATTCATTGGTTTGTCTTGTCTTACATTTTACATCTGAATACATACTTATTTTGGACATTGTTCATTGCTTTGGTTTACTGGCAACTAATTTGTGAGAATATTTTATGTATGGCTTCTAAATGTTCCATAACCTGTAGTTTTTGCAAGATACAAGAATAACACCGAAAGAGCAACAAGAATGCATCATCTTTAACAGTAGAAGATGCTCTGTTTAACACTAAAACTGAGAGTTTGAAGAAATGTTCAGATGTCAGTTAGACAAATACTCCTGAGTGACAAAGTGTTGGAAACATTGAATGTCACGATACTCTCTGCAAATTCAGCTGTGTTGTCCTTCTTCCTCTTCACCTGCCAAGTGTGTGTGTTTGTTAACACTGATGATCTCAAGAGGGAACAATTGTTCTGCCCTTTGGCTTTGTTTTAAAAGGTTGTGAGAGTTCTGTACAACTTTCACATTGCACCCTTGAACAGCGGCTTTTCCTGGGCTGTATCCTGTTCAGCAGTGTAGAGCCTCTAAGAACAATGCAGTAAAAACTTCCAGTTCTTCTGACTGGTGGAGTTTGTCTTCCTAAATTCTCAAGAGTAGTGTGGCTGCGTGGTGGAGTTCTCAAAGTACGGTTTCAACAAAGTACATTTCATTTAAAACGTTGGAGTCTTGACATTTGTGTTCTGTACAGTGGAGAGCTGAAGTGTGATCTGCTGTGCAAGGGAAAACAAATAAAACACCGTGTCAGTGAGAGGGGGTGGAAGAGGAGTGGTTTGACTTAAACTATGTAAAATTAACTTCCTTTTTATATAGTCAACAGTAGCTGTTCAGGTTACTGTTAAAAGCATTATAAACCCCATACCAGGTTTTTCATTGTGCATCCTTTTTCCCCTGGCATTGAGTGGTAGGTTGAGTAACCTTTGCTTCCAACTTTGCTGTGCCACATGAAGCATCTGGCTTTTTTTTCCTTTCTAATTAATACTAATATGGACACAGGACTATTGGTACCTAGAAATATGTTCTTCTAGGCTAAGTACAAGTGTGTCAGTTCAGGCTTCTTTTGGGAAGTGTGGGATATAATGGAGAGCAAAGATGAGATGGTATTGTGCATACTTCCTCTGGGAAATACGTGGGAAAGGAGAAGATACGATGCTACTAATTTGAATGTGCAGTGTTTGCATAACTTCCTTTAATAAACAGATTGCTTAATCGGTGTGAAATGACTATACAAACTGCATTAGTTGGTTGTGTTTGTGCAAGAATGCATTACTTTGGCATGGGACTTTTGGCAGGGAACAGACGAGGTTATATTTTAAATTTAGATGTGTCTCTTCACACCCTACTGACACAGGCGATATGTAAACCATTGTTTCTTTTAATGTCTAGTGTGGAATTTATAATCTCTTATTTGCTTTTGCTACTGTTCAATATGCTTATTCACCACTCATTCCTTTTTTGGTATTGTGCACAGAAATTTGCAACATGCATGGAAAAGTATTCTGCCAATCCCACCTACTACCCTTATGTGCTGTTTTGCATCTCGGCTCTTAGAAATTAGTATTGGATAAAATAATTTTGGAGGTGTCAGTGGAGAAACATCTGTCCTTAAAAAGGTCTTTGTAGTCTCTTGGTCTAA
The DNA here is from genome assembly GCA_013390025.1 of Pitta sordida. Classification (NCBI taxonomy): domain Eukaryota; kingdom Metazoa; phylum Chordata; class Aves; order Passeriformes; family Pittidae; genus Pitta; species Pitta sordida. The sequence goes on from WEKX01002389.1 coordinate 337,534, forward strand.
CGGAGTTTACTGGTTTAAGGTTAATTGAAAAATTGAATTAATAACGTTTATTTTGGAAAAGGTTTGGGATGGGTAACAGCCAAATTTAAATACTATGTGAAATACATTCTACTTTTCTCCTAAGTACCTGAAAATGGTTTGGAAAGGTGGGCATTGTTTAAGAGCACAGCTGGACACAGGCTGAAGCAGTTCACTGTCATTCTTGAGGAGTTTGGTGTTTAGAAAACTTTGCAAGCACTAACATGTTTCTGTGTTAAAATTTCGCAGGATCTCATGGTTGGTGATGAAGCCAGTGAATTACGATCAATGCTGGAAGTGAATTATCCAATGGAGAATGGCATCGTTCGAAACTGGGATGATATGAAACACCTTTGGGATTACACGTTTGGACCAGAAAAACTTAATATTGACACAAAAAATTGTAAAATACTGCTCACAGAACCTCCCATGAATCCAACTAAAAATAGGGAAAAGATTGTGGAGGTATGTCTGTCCGGTTGAGTCTGATACATACTGTTGTTGAGGCATTGCTGAGGGATTTCCTGTTCCAACAACACACAGTGACTGTCTGAGGCAAAGCAGTTTTGTTTTCTAACCAAAATTCATCCCCAGCCATAATCATGAATGTTACTGAGCTTAAATCCAAACAAGTTGATCTCTTTCAGAAGCTCGAGGCAGGCTTCTTGTCAGGAGCCGTATCAGCATTAAAACACAGAATTGGGAACAGAACATGTCTGTCCTCACAGTATCCAAGATACTTTGATTACTAGCTGTTGCATGAATATTAATTACTTTAAATGACTTGGACTTCTGTAAGCCAGTAATGCATCAGAGGAGATTGGAGCTGGGTGATGCTTACCAGATGGAGCAGTGTTGTTGGAGGTGGCTGAAACAAAGGTGTGATGACAACCAGTGCACTAATCTTTAATTAGTGCTAGGGATTATCAATGAAAGCCTTCTAAGAAGGAAAGCCTGGTTCTTGGATCCTTGATCTCAGAGGGCTGCCCTGGCTGCTCTAAGCTCCTGCTGAGCCTTTTGTTCATGTAGGTTGTCAGATGTATATTGTTGAGCTCCAGTACTATGTGACAAAGACTCAGTTTTGAAGAGCGCCAATGTCTGATGGGAACAAAAAGTTTAGTTTCCCATTTTGTTTGTTTGCTTTTCTCTCAAGTTTCATAGATATTTTCAAATAATGTAAGTAATCAGTGTAACAAAAATATAATCAAAAAAGGTGTTGTTAGACTAGCTGATAGGGTGGGAAAAATGGATTCCAGGTCTGAGACCATATCCATTTATCAGAACTTTGAATATCAAAGCCTGAATATCAAAGCCTGTACATAAATACGTATTTCTTCAAATTTTTTGCTTGATCTAGTAAGACTTCACCTTTACCATTACTCGCTGACCTTTCCTTTAAAATCTTTTTCCTGTCACTACAGTAGTGCTTTCTGCAATGTGGCAGTGAATGTATTTGCACTAATCCTTTCTTTCTGTGACTTGGAAGCAAATGAAGTCTAGCAAAGTTGGAAAAATTTAAGTGAAAAAATCAAACTTTGCAGTCTAAATTCAGCATTTTTTAGTCCGTGTGGACATTAGGGACCTATTGCTTAAGTATTATGTGATGCAAGACTAGTAATGTGCTCGATGTCATCAGCTGTGGTGTGATAGGCATAGCACATTATTCTGGGTGGCCTCCACATAGCAGGAATGGCTGTATTTCCTGTCCTGGCTTCTTTGCTTTTCAGCTGTCTACAATAGTGTCCTTGTTTCTGTTTTCCTTCTCAACACAAAAGGCTGGGTTTTAGTTATTCTGGTACCAAGTAATTTTGTACCATAAATTGAAAAGTCTAGTATGGCCTCTTAACTCTGCTAAAATATTTGCATTGCTCTATTTGTTTTTTTTTAAGGCACTCCAGAGATCATAGATACTGAATTGTGATCCAGAGGATTAGTGAGAGCTAGAATTCATTTTTGTAAATTTAAATTTGGGTTTTACGGAAGCTCATTGTTTCTATTAGTATTTTTAATGGAACACAATGTTACGAGGACTTGCGATATTTAGTTTAACCATGACATATTTATACTCCTTCCATTTTTGACATGGCTTCCTCCTTTCCAGGGAGGGTAGCCCAGTATTAAGCAGGGGACTGAATGAAGATACTTCCTAAAGCCTGCAGTAAATATAATAATGTCTCTGTTTTGTGGGATACAGTGCAGCAGCATTTTAAAAGGAAAGCTTAGTCATCTGGTCCATATCAAGATGATAGATAATTATATCTTCTGTCCTTCATTCTGCTTCCAGTAATTCTCTTTCATTATCTCGTTGCTTCTTGAATCTCAGCTGCAGAGTAAGGCAGCAAGTGTTCACATGACAGGTATATTGTAAAATGTCTTTAAAAAGTGCTTTTTCTTTCATAGCATATACAAGACATTGTTTGCTCCTCAGCTTAACTGAGTGTTTGCTGTTTGTCTGTCTCTGCTGAGTTCTCATTCAGCACCTTCAGCAGTGGCCAGACTCCACTGGCATATTGAGCAGCTGTAGAGATACCCAAACACAGTCACTTCTCCCAGTCCCAACCTAGGGTTCCTTATCGCTTTTCCTGATTTTTAATTGTTTGTTTCTGTGTCATTCTGATGTCATTTCAAACATCACTGGCAGTCCAAAATTTGCTGTCATGCAAAGAAGAATCTTTTCAGGAGAACATCCTGCTTGTTATTTATATCCTAAGATTTTTTTTAACATATATGTCCCATGTTAAGGCATGTTTCACATCAAATATGTGATGAAAGGAAGAATAACAAGCCCCAAAGGCCTCCATATAGGTTATGAAAGGTTTTTGCAGTGGCTTCTAGGGTTTGGTACAACATAGCGGTAACCAATGCCATTTGAATATTGATTTTGTTGTATGAAGGTGATAAATTAGATTTTTCTTATATGATTTTTTTTATTTGTGAAGCACTTAGGTTGTTTGAAAATATCATCCATTTGGAATACTGTTGGGTTTAGAGAATGATTGCTGAAATGGAATCCCTTTTTGAGTTGCTGCCCTTTCAACTGTTCCCTTTCTGTTCCTTTTCACACTGTTATAGCAGAGGAGGTTCTCTAAATAGTTCAGAATTCTAAAATTGTCAGGCATCAGCTTTTTTCTTCAACAATATTTGGATATCTTTTACTTGAGCTGTGGGAGTACTTAGGATTTAATCAGTTTCTAATCCTAGAAGTTGCAGAGGGGCTCAGGAGGCTGCAGAGTAGCAAAAGCAAAACTTCTGTGTGTTTTGGAATAATCAGAGTTCATCCCTTTTTCCTGGTGAAGCATTTTGAGGGCAGAACTGCTGTACAGTGTGGTTTGTTTACTTGGCCTCTTTTGTGTTTATAAAGAAGACAAGATCCTATAAACTTTGCATCCTTTAATCTTGGACTGTTTCTTCACTGGAACGAGTTCAGTGGTATGGGGAACCTCATGTGCAAGACAAGCGGTTACTTCTAATGTTTCAGTACAAGTTCTGCAAACCTGCAGTTTTCTGTCTGCAGTGGATTTTGCACTAATTTTGTAAGTTTGTCATTGGTTTGTGCTTTAAAAAAGGGCAGCCTAGGTGCAGAGAGCAACCTGTGACACTGGGCTTGTTCTAGACCCAGATGCACAGGAGTCTTTATTTGACATAGTCTGCAGTTGTACAAAGTCTGTCTGGCTTGATGTGCAGAATAATAAAACCCTGGACTTCGTTTTGGAGGATACACCTTTAACAAACATTTAATTCCCAAGTCACGCTTGAGTAATGAAGGACTTGGCTGATCTACAAGTACTGCCTCCCACTCATTAAGCACTTTGGAAAAGGGCTGAGTAAAGAAATTGGTGTGTCTGTTGCTTTTAAGTCTTCACTTCTGTTGCTAAACAGGTGTGGAATATTTCATCTGGCTTGTCTAGTGTGAACAGGTAAGGTATGGAACGGAAAGTGTTACTATCCTAAAGCAAGTAGGTTTCTAATGCTTGTGTAGAATCTGTGTGGTGAAATTTCTTGGAAAGTGTTTTTGATTAGTAAAAATAAAAAATTCTAGAAATGCAGTTTTCAAATATCTGTGAAATTGTATTTGGCCTGTTTTGGAAGCTAATTTTTGTCTTCACCCGCAGGTTATGTTTGAGACATACCAGTTTTCTGGGGTATATGTAGCCATCCAGGCTGTTCTTACTCTGTATGCTCAAGGTAGGCAAAACGAACCTAAAATTTCTTTAGTTTATACATGTGTTTCTGAGCCAAAGTACTGATGCACTACATCTTGGGCTTAATTCAGTGCTGTTCTCTAAGTAAGCTCAGCTCTGACTGACAGATCTTTTGTTTTGGGGAACTGTTGATAGATACCACTGTCAATGTTATCTTCACGGATTACAAGCGTGTGGGGAGATGTTTGTAATTGCAAAATCCTGGTTCATCGAAACTCTTACTTCTTCAGGTTGTAATTGTTTTGCCTTTGGCATCAAGACTTAGTGGCTCACTTTTGATTTTTTTGATACAGGAAGAATTTCAATAAGTTGATCATGTGATTTTTACACTATTTTCAGGGGAAAAAATAAATAGAAAGTTGAGTCTTTTGCTGTAACTGAACTATATTAAGTGATCCTCAGCCTGTGCAGAAAATTATGGACTGACTGACTTCAGTGGAAATTCTGTCACTGACTGCAGTCCATGTAGGATTTTAAGAAGTTACTCAAGCACATCAGGTCTTATGTGCTTGACTCTTTACATATGTTTATTAGTGACTTGGTGTATTTAGCTGTCATGTAACAGGACATAAATATCCTTATCATTAACACATCACTATAGTGTCTATGTCCAAGAGCAAAAGCAATGGCGTACTGGAAGTGTGGCTCTGTTACACAAGTCGGTAAAACTAGTTGAACCAAAAACACTTTAGCACACCTGCATATTAATTTTATTTGCTGAAATCTCTGCTATTACATTTTTTCCACCCTTTTTCTTTAAGTGTTTAATTAACTAAAATCTACAGTCTTAAATTCTTCTGTAATTGTACATGTGCCTTAGTGTGTAATGCTGAATTACTTTGTGGGTAACAAAATGTGTGACAGCTTAGGGCAACTTAACATCATCTAAAACAAAGCTGAAGGCCTTCTGAGATGGAAAAATCAAAGGGCACATAAATGAAACATTGGCTTTTCAAAATCAAAAAAGCCCTTTAAAACATCCTACTTATTTATATTACATTAAAGATTAAAGTAGTCACTAAAAATACATAGAGATGTGCCTCATTTCAGTACATTTTAAAGTCACCCCTGAAAACATGTTTTGTTGTGTTAGGTGGCATGTGAGAAACTGAAAAACTGTTTTCAGATCAACTTTCCTGTTTATTTTTGTGTCTTAATTACAGTCGGCCCTCTTCCACTTTGCGCCCCCCATATTGTGGCTTTACATCTTAGCGATTTTTCAGCGATGAAGGAGGCCCGTTTCACAACTGTGCATGCGTGACCTGGCACACATGAATATTCAAATTACACAGTCATGAATATTCAAATAAACCCCCACACTGTTCTGCCCAGACCATGGGAGCACTGCTCTGCCCCTCCTCTCTGAGCCATGCCGGCCCTGCTCTGCCCCTCCGCTCTGAGCCACGCTGGCCCTGCTCTGCCCCTCTGCTCCAGGCCGTGCCGGCTCCTCCCCCCCCG